>JAACJT020000075.1:22688105-22766455 GCA_009936485.2 Gymnarchus niloticus
CGGTGTATTAGTAAATCCTGCTTACTAGTAAATCCTGCACCGGTGTATTAGTAAATCCTGCTTATTAGTAAATCCTGTACCGGTGTATTAGTAAATCCTGCTTACTAGTAAATCCTGCACCGGTGTATTAGTAAATCCTGCTTACTAGTAAATCCTGCACCGGTGTATTAGTAGATCCTGCTTACTAGTAAATCCTGCACCGGTGTATTAGTAGATCCTGCTTACTAGTAAATCCTGCACCGGTATATTAGTAAATCCTGCTTATTAGTAAATCCTGCACCGGTGTATTAGTAAATCCTGCTTATTAGTAAATCCTGTACCGGTGTATTAGTAAATCCTGCTTATTAGTAAATGCTGTACCGGTGTATTAGTAAATCCTGCTTATTAGTAAATCCTGCACTGGTGTATTAGTAAATCCTGCTTATTAGTAAATCCTGCACCGGTGTATTAGTAAATCCTGCTTACTAGTAAATCCTGTACCGGTGTATTAGTAAATCCTGCTTATTAGTAAATCCTGTACCGGTGTATTAGTAAATCCTGCTTATTAGTAAATCCTGTACCGGTGTATTAGTAAATCCTGCTTACTAGTAAATCCTGCACCGGTGTATTAGTAAATCCTGCTTTTGTGTGTTTATATGCAAACCCTGCCAGGAAGTGCTAAATACTGTTGTACTAAAAATATGAATATGTATATGTACCATTTTAATTATTATTAAATAATAAATTTATCACAAAGTTATTACACATTTTAAAAAGTAAAGGTGCCAAGAGAGAGATGTTATGAATATTTATTTGCCACAACCAAACAATGCAGAAATTCTTAGAATAATTTAGATATGTCCATAACAATATAGACCCTGATGTTGACATGTACCCATAACCACGTCCAACTGAAAGTTCCTTCATCTCTCAGGAAAAGCTGAGTCTTCATAAATGTAATGAATGTACTGGATGAATCCATGTGCAGATACCAATGACATTTATTAATGATGTAAACATGATACTCCATCATCAGTAGGCAAGCAGAAGGTTGGTACACAGGAGGTTCAGGAAACAGGGAAAACAAGTCTAGATGTAATCCGCAAAACAACGTGCAGATAAACAGGCGAAAACACAACAAGGAAGTACAACAAGACCAGAATCGAGAAAACAAAACAGAGTCAGAAACAGACCAAGGTCATACACAGGTAGCAAACAAAATGCTCCGAGCAAAAAACACTCAGTGGGGCGTAACACATAATACCACATGCTGAGGCAAAGGAACCTGAGGTAACATAAAAGACTGACTTAATTACAAACAGCTGCTTTCAATATTCATATGATGAGGAACGAAAGAATGTTGGGTGTGGCTGGTTTAGCATGGGCGTGGCCGAAGATGGGTGTGACTGGTTTGGGATGGGCGTGGCCAAAGATGGGTGTGACTGGTTTGGCATAGGCATGGCCGAAGATGGGCATGACTGGCTTGCCATAGGCATGGCCGAAGATGGGCATGACTGGCTTGGCATGAGTGTTACAATATGTACAGTGTATGTCATTATTTTAACACTTTTTTTGTTTTAATGTTTCAGGACAAGATCAAGTCATTGAAATCTAATTTAATAGAGTATTCATCCCTGGAATGTCCTTTCGGTTCCCTGTCTTGTGTTAAATGTTCCTGCTATGACATTTGAATCTAATGTATAAAGACTCAATTATTAAGCTATTGCTGCAACTTGCATTTTGTGTGCAAGCCCAGAGGCTGAGAAGTTCATTGGTGGTTTTGCTGACACCCAGAACTGTGAGATTCTGCAGGTTTTACCATGTGTGCTGCATGGTGCAATAACAGAGGAATGGGATATAATTCAAAGACTGAGGTGCTGATTCTCTGGAAGAGCCCGTGAAAATCGGGTGTCTTATGAGACAACAACAACTGAAGACTTGTATTTAAATTTGTCATACATGAGTATTTTGGTTTACGCCTCTGCAGAGGGGTGGTTTCCAGGTAACCACTAAATAATTGCTTCCCCTAAGAATGTGGACTTGCAATTATTGATGACTGCAAGGTGGGAGGAGAGTGGATGACCTGGGGCGGGGCAAAGACAAGCGACAAGGACATTCATTCGTTCTCCTGTGCCTCATTATACATCACGTACAATTGTGTTCGCTTTTAGTGTCAGACTTTGAAGCCAGAGCTGGTTCTCAAGCGTAGAAGCTTACGTGGCCTCTTTCATTAGCCTGGTGTTCAGGTAAAAATGACTTCTGCTTTTATCTCACACTGATGCTCTTTTAAATCCATCTCCACTCCCAGATATTAATATTAAAATGAACTCACCTAGCTTCGTCCTCCACAGGTGGACCCATTGTGACGCAGAGATGACAGGAAGAATCCGGCAGATAATTAAACAAGGTAATTATTTGTAAAATGCATCTTCAGTGATCTATCCTTGTGGCTTGTTAAAAAAAAAAATCTATGATATTCTAGATAGAAAATCTAAAGTTTCACTTGCATTACACCCAGTTGTCTCAGCATAGAAGTGATAAAAATGCACACATTTTAAGTCATTATTGTATTACTATCAATGAATGATAACGAAATTGCATGCTGGTATAATGAAGACGAAGACAAAGGATGATGTATGGGCAAGGGGAGGGTAAGCCATGATGTTCTTCAGTTAGGGCTGTTAGATTCACAGACTTTTTAAGAGATGTCCTCCTAAACCACAGACCTGTAGTGCTGATAATATCTGAAAAAAAGAGTCGAACCACCGACAATGCAAAAAGCCAAAACGAGATGTTCCTTTGCAGTGTGTCCTGCAGTCATCTTCTCTCTTTCTCTCTCTCTCTCTCTCCTTAAATCAGTTTCTGCAAGGTTGTCCTGGGTCAGGTTGTACGTTGTACCGGGAACAAGTGGGCGGGAGAATGCTGGCAGCAGCACCTCAATCGATCTTGCTTAAGAGGATGCGGTGAACTGTATGTGGGGATTTATCTCCTCATTAACAGTTGTCTGAGATTTAATTAAGAAGATGACCAGGCTTAATGTCAATTACATCCTAAAAAGGCAAGACGAACAGCCAGGGGAAAAAAAAATTATAATAATTAATTCATCTAAAAACCTGGGCTGTCCATTCTGTGATGCAGATGTCTTATTGCTCGACCATGTCTTACTTTCTACCAGATATAACATAAGCTGGACTTTTTACATCACCATAATAAAGATACATATTTTTTTTAACTGCATACAAGCATGCTGCTAAAATAAATTAAGACTTTGCTACTTTTCATTATTGAAATAATAGGCATAAAATCACGAGAGGCCTGAATAAGGGAAAAACTCTAAGATGGACATCACTATTACCCAATGACGAGATCTTAACCAAACCACAAAAAAAGACTCGGATAAAACGGACAAATGATTGAAAAGCAGTGGATTTTAAACAGAACTTTATTCAGAGCTATACATTGTTCTGGTATTGCTTGTAACTGAACAGCATGAAGTTACACTTCAGAAAATATATTCGCAAGCCGACACATGGTGGGGTCTGAAAAAGAGTAACTCTGTGATAGAGACCATAGTCTGAGGGGGGGCCAGGGTAACCCCTAATTTGGAAGGGGGGAAGAAGGGGCAGTTTCTCAGCACTCTGTGCAGTTCAGTTCCAGTCTGTCAGTCCCGTAAGAAAAATACAGTAGAGTATTTGTTTTTTCCACCGTGTGTTACACTTCAGTATCGCTGTGCTTCCATCAGGAGATTCCTTTAGAATCACTCGTCTATATGCTCAGTGCAGACTCATTTTAGCTTCCAACGGCCAAAAGCCCTGGCACCGTTCACCAACATCTACCAACGTTCATCTGGTAGGGATCCTGGAAAATGTGTCTGCGTGCTGGTGGTTCAGTAGCGTTTGCACTGTGATCCTTTCTGCTGGAAGGCCAGGGTTTGGACAGTCTTGTCTTTTTCTCTGCTCATGCTACAAGGTGAGCCTTAGACAGAGCAGCAGGAAGGGAAGTGAATCTGACAGAGCTGGATTCAGCAGCAGGGCCAGACAGCCAAGGGCAAACCTAAGGGCTCAGGGTGCCAGCTTTGGAGTTCTGTGGCAATGATCTACACCTTACACCCCAATAAAACTGCCTGTAGTTAAAGGAAAATGAAATCCTGTTTCCACAGCAAAGGACAATTAATCCGATTAATCCTAAAAATAGGAATGGTACATTTATGTGCATAAATACATCGAATCCATTATAATTTGACATCATAGAACAATGAAAATCATGATGCTCCCTAAAATGTTTGGTATATATCTCATTACAATTAGTTGTATAAAACCTTTCAAACAATTAGTCATTTACATATTCTTTGTTTCACCAGTGTGGCATGATATTCTTTTTTTTCCTTCTGAAATTTTGCGATAAAAATGAAAGCTTTTCTGGTCAACTCCACAAATGACTTAAGGTGTGAATCGATGACAAATTGTTACGGTTCTTGAACTGTTGCACCTCATTTCAGAATTAAATACCGAGTACAAGCAGGTTTACACGTAGGACCTCTTCACTCTTCATGCCATTGCCATTCAGAGTTGTTTGCCTATCCACATGGGATTTCTCCAGCATGTAGACTTTCATATTTTCGTTCTTCAGAATGGCCAGGGAGTTGTTTGCAGTTCAAAAAACGAATTTAAAACCGAAGCTGAAAATATTGCTTCTTCACCAGTTTAACTGCTGCACGGGGGACCGTCTTGTACAGATAAGTAAGATTCAGGTATGTCATAGCCTAGAGCGACATACGCAGCTGTGAGCACGATCCACATGTTTTAAATATGATGCATCACATTTTAACATTTTGAACCATAAAGCTTTTGGGAAATAGAGGGGGGCAATGCTTAAACACTGGCTCCTGTGTTCAGCAAAATGCAACCTGAAGTTCTTCAATGTTCACTTCACATGATGTTGATGATGATGATGATTATTATTATTATTGTTGTTGTTGTTATTATTATTATTATTATTATTATTATTGTCAGTATTATTGTTAACAATAACGATACATTATAATTACTATGCATTTTTTTTTTACTTTTTATCTTAGTTGTTCATCCAGGTAACATATTTTCGCAAATGTATTTTTGTGGCTGAACACTGTTTTCCACTGTGAAAGGTACACGTATTTTAATGTTTAAACCAGTAGATGGCAGACTTTTCTACGAAGCATACTTCCAACTTAACCGCTGATAATTAAGTGGTTTTGTTGTAATCACTACTCATTTCTGCCATCTGTTAGATTACTAATCAAGTGAACAAATACAAAGGAGGTTTTGGGTTGCAACTATTATTATTTTATAGAGAAAAATAAAAATATTCTCAATCAAATCTAAGAAACTTCTACAAAGCACTAAAATGCAAGTAATACATAAAAAGTACCAGCCATACATTTGTTAATATAGTAACTGGCACACATTTATCTGGAGATTGAACATGTTGTCATTCTTAAATGGATACAGTCTTCACAAAAGCAAAGGTAAATAATTCACATTAAGAATTCTCAAATTATGACATCAAAGTTTTAGCTTTTCAGCAGCGACCAAAACAGAGATGCTTACATGAAGGCCAGTTGAGATATTTTCATCAGTATTCTTAAAACCTTGAATCTGAGTGTGAGACTAATGTATATGGTTACTTCTCTTAATTTTCGTAGCCTTATAGCACAACCTTGAAGACATTTAATTTATCTAGAATTTAATCTAATTATGACTTTGTTGTAAACTAACTGGAACATCTGTTGTCCAGGAGAAACAGCGCCTTTAATTCTAACTGAATTGCGCAGTTCCAAGAAGATATTTGTTGTGTCTCCCTTAAAGGTCTGTCTGTGGGCTTCGTTTCTGGAATCTGTGAGATGGCAACATTAGATTTTCTCTATCAGAGCAAAGAATATGTCAGAGCTTCAGTAGGACAGCCCTTTCTGTCGTGGTGTGTACCTCTGAGCTGAACCGTAGGGCAGCAGTGGGTAAATATCAGTCTTGGAATAGACACATGGGCACCGGAACACACTTCAATGAGGAGTAAGAAATACTTTGAGGACATTCAGAGAAGAAGCAGTTAAAGAGGAATGCCAGCCCGGGCCATTTGGAAATAGACACACGCACACGCACACACACACATACACACACATCTTTATTTAATATATAAAGATGAATAAGGGCTTTCATGAGTATATCGGTAAAGAAAACTCTACCTTGTGACTCCTGTAATGTGAAATAAATGACCTCCCTTCAGTTCCCTGAGCCCTAATTTGAGTCACTTTTACCCAATTTCTGAACCTTTGCCCCTCTAACTGCCCCTTTCATACGTATATTTACCCTGATGGAAGGTAGGGCATTTCATTATGGTAGTTGTAGTCAGGACAGACCTTCTGGACGAGGCGGTAGTCCGTACTGTAAAAGGAGATGTAGATACAGATGACCTTAAAGGGCTTGGAACAGATCCAGGAGACGTGACTCTGGGTTTGTTCCTGGTAGCAGGTTTTGGAGGGGTCATAGTTGCAGAGTGACGTCTTTTTGTTGCGGTCCACCTTCTCGTAGTCTATCCGGCAGTTAAAAATCTTGGAGTCCTTGGGGTAGACCACACTTTGGCGTTCCAGGTCAAACTCCACGGCCTTGACGGGAGGCACCAAGCTGACGGAGATGTTGCCCTGCCCCGTGGAGTTGTGGCGGAAATAGACGCTGAAGGTGCCGTTGCCATGGTCCACAATCTTGCCGGTGATCAGCAGGTTCAGCCTCACCGTCTTGATATTGGAGTAGAAGTCACCCCACCCAAACATCTTCTTGAATTTCCCTGTCTTGACGATTGGCCGGCGCTTAACTCGTGAGGACAGTGAATCGGGCTGCTGGTCACTGCCCAACATCTCCCAGAACTCCTGCTTAGAGAAGGGCACTGGGGAATGGTATGGCAGCTCCAGCTCTGTGGTGTTAGCTGCCTGGCTCTTGGTATGCAGCATCCAGCGGCCCAGAGGTGAGAGGCTCTGCTCTCCTTCCATACCCATGGGCTTTGCCTGGTTCCTGGAGGAGCTCTTATCTCTCAGGGAGATTTCTTGTCCAAGAGTCAGCTGTGGGGGCGATTGGGAAGGAGAAATACAAACAAAAAGACAGGATGAAACATGCAATCATGGATCTTAATTCATTTATTATATAATTTTGCATGAGAATGGTATTATTAAATCTCTTTCATCTTTGCGATTGAGATTGCATTGTACTGTGTGAATTCATCAGGAAGTACACGTATTAATGAGATAGGGTGTTTATCTCGGTTGTTCTGTACTTGGAACCTCACAGTGAAAATTTACAAATGTATACTGTTTTACAGCTTGTCGTTTCCTCATTAACCTTCACATCGCCTACAGCTTTTCTGGATGCAATTAAAATGAGCCGAGCTTAACAGAGTACGGAGACTTCCAGACGTTCAACCCAGAGGCTTATTTTTAACCCTCCTAGAAAGAGCTGGTAGTCTTAAGGAAGAAAAAAGGGATGTCATTTTGACCATTCCTTAGTGATGGGACAAAAGAGGCTTCAAACCTGTGGGGGGTGGGACTGTCCTGTGTTAACCGATCAATGCTGGCGCTATCGTCAGCAGTGATCGGTAGCTTGGGATCCTCCCACCCACCACGGGTTTTGAAGCCTCATTTGACCCATCACTGCCATTCTCAATATGTATAAATTAATTTGGACACCCCACTTCTAATGTCCTGACAATTTTTTTTTTGTGGATCGGCTGCTCTAAGGTATACGTACCCATACATACATAATTCACAGTATCCTTAATTTACATCCCTTTTACTATAGTGCACATACCCAAACACCTTAACATGGCCCATAACCACCAGTCAGGATATGTCCCAGCGAAATGTAGATATCAAAAACAAACACTCACATTCGCACTCTCAAGATTTCTCCCGCCTCGGCACAGAGATACTTTATGGAACAGCTGAAACGTTCTGATTTGAAAATGACAGTCGAAACGTTCTGATTTGAAAATCAAGGGAAATCAAAAGCCGCAGTGAAGAAGGAGAGCAGACACCCTCCACAGGACCATGAAAAATCCCTCAAGCAGAAAAGGGTGCGGAAGAATTCAAGGCAAGTCAACAGGCTTTCAGGCAACAAGGCATTCACAATATATCTTCCATGTGAATACATATGAGACGTACAGTGTGTCTCTCTTAATTTCGTTACTTCCAGCATTAAGGCAGGTAGTATCTACAAAAAACCATATGAAAAGTTATGTTTTAAGATCTCTCCTTTTTCTTATGTCAAAAGTGCCCTGGTCTTCCTTCGTTTAATCGTTATCAAATAAAAAAAAGCCGACTGGTATTCATTTGAATCTATGCCAGTGCATATATCAGCACAATCTTGCCACAAATTATGACTGCGATGAAAAAACGTACTCTTGTCCTCTGTTGCTAAACTTTTTCTCCCAACACACAACTCGCTGCAGCATAATGTCCATACCATGGGTCTGTAGCCCTCTCGTAACTGCAGCCATAGTTCAACTCAACTTTAGCTTGACTTTGGCTGCCAGGGGCGTCAGATGACATACAATTGTCTGCCTTCTAGATTGTCAGCTCCCTTCCAACCACCTTGACAGGGTACAGTTAAAAAGTTTCAGTGTAGCACAGTTACACTTGGTGTTATTGTGCAGTAGTCCATCGATATGGATACGAAATGCAGCTCTTCCCTCCCTGACCAGTGTTTCAATGCCATGCTTCAATCAAAAACTGCATTTTCTGTGCTGCTAATTACCCAAGGTGACCAGGCAACACAGCAGTGCCAAGTCACTAATCCCAATTTCCTTCACAGGCACGTGTTATGTGTCCATCAAATGCAGTTATTTATAGACTGCTGTCCATCCAGTCTCACCAGCAGATAGGTGCCATATCGTTATTGCGATGCTTTATATGCGTGAGTTATGCACATTTTACCCATTGCATAAGCGACAGAATGCATCACCAGTGCTGCAGAATGCCAGTATAACTGACAACTAAATAGTGATCGTCTCTGTGTCAGTTCAACTGCTCTTCCACCTTGGGCAAAGTTTCAGAAACTATCAGTTCTAAGATTGATTTCACTAGTGAACAAAATGCAATAATATTTTAATGGGGCTCAAAGTTCACTGGGATATGGAATCTAATACTAGTACTTTGAACAGTTTAAAATTTAGCACTTAAATTAAAGTGCACAGGGGGCTCAGTGGCTCAGTGGATAGCATCATTGCTTCATACCTACAGGGTTGGTCGTTTGAATCCTACCTATGCTCTGTGTAGGTGGAGTTTGTAAGATCTCCCCAAGTGTCTCATTACCTTCCACAGTCCAAAGGCATTTAGGCTAATTAGTGTCCCTAAAATTACCTATTGTGTGTGTATATGTTCTGTGATGGACTGTCCAGAGTGTTCCCCAGCCTCGTGCTCTGTTTTGTCTAGGATAGTCCCTGCTGTGTATTGTTACAGTATAGATGTTTAATGGGAGGGAATCTGAATCTACATTCTTAATAATCAGACTTGTAGGGACAAAGCAATTTCTTTTCATTTTCCATCAACGTGTTTTCAAAGAAATAGCAAATTGGACTTTCTAACACTCTTGATAACATTAAGATGCAAAAATCACACAAGCTAATCTATGTATTTTATTTATTTTTTTTCAAAAAGGTGCAAAATCAAAATATAGCGAGAAAATCTTGATTTCATACAGGAGAATTCTGTGTTTTTAGCCAGCTATCGCCCCATGTGGAAAACAGGTAAATGGACAATATACATTGGGAAAGGAATTTATTTTGCTTCAGAAAATTGGATTTGTAAATATATGAATATTTCTTTTAAAGGTTCTTCTTAAAACAGTGTATATATAAACACATACCGAATGTTTTCCTTAAGCATATTTTTGTTAATCATATTACTTGTTCACAAAGTGGCCAAATGGGTTATTTTCTATAGATATCTTTTAATTAGTCCCTAAAGAGTTCTGCTTGGGTTTGAAATATAAACCACAAACTTGTATCTGCTTGTGCCAGATGTGCATTAAGGTAACACATACTGTTTGAATTCCAGTTAGCCAACTGGTCGATAGCATCCCGAACTCATCCAGGCCTCATTGACCCTCCCTGTATATCCATTTTCCAAAACCACTCATCCAGTACAGAGTCGTGATGAACCTAGGGTGTAACCAAGGGAACATACAGTGCAAAATAGAGGGCGCTCTGTACAGGATGCCTTTCCGTCAATGGCCATACAGACTCGGGCACACGATGCAGACAAATTAGACAGGCCATTTCGAACTGTAAAACACTAATATATAACCTGCGTCACGATGTTTTTTGTAATGTACTTTATGAATCATCTGAAGCATTCGAACGACCACTATAAAGACTCCGGGCCCAGTTCTCGCATCGGCTGCCTAAATGTTTTATCTGCACGTATCATCACATGTGCGGCCTCTACGCGTATTCGACCCTCAGCTGAAGTGTGAAATAGTTTAAGCTGTCCTGAATTAAATTAATAATTTGGTCACCTCCTGGGCTTTTTCGGCTCCACGCGAATCGACCGTTTCGATCATATAAAAATCTAACTCGACACGCCACACTTCTCTGACTTTATGGAAAAAATGCAATTCCATGCTATGTCATGCTTGACCCCACTCTAACCAAAGTGTGTACCTCGCCTCAGGGTGTATAAAGCACGTGCTACAGTCACGGGTAGCATACGCTTAAGCGTAAAACGTGTGTAGCTATGTGCTTTTTTGACTCAAGTCCATGGTACAATCAGGCCCTTTACAGCAAAAGTGTGTGTACTCCTGAGCACCACACACACACGTGCTTATTGAAAATCCCATTCCAAAACCAAGAGCCTTAATATGAATTTGGTTCGCCCTTAGCTGCTGTAAATGTTTCCACTCTTCTAGGAAGGCGGTCCACTACCCTTCAGAGCATGGAAATGGGAATTTGTACCCATTCAGCCGCAAGAGCGTTAGTGAGGTCAGGCACTGATGTCAGGCGAGAAGGCTTCGCTCGCAGTCGGAATTCCGATTGAACCCAAATGTATTCAGTGATGTTGAAGTCAGGGCTCGTGTGCAAGAAGCCAGATTGAGCCATGATAGCCAGGATGAACAGTCAGGGTTTGCAGGAAACTTATGGCTGAAGCTTTTGAGCTGCAAAGAGCTGTGGCCAGAATGCACTCTGTGGCTGTTCTGGCTGTAACCCTACGACACACTGAAGGACACCTACGGTGAGGAGAGCTGTTAAGCTGAAGAAGGAGGTCTCCAGGGCAGGCAACAGCCAATGGGACCCTCTGTGGAAGTTGAGTGCGTGAAAGAATGGAGGGGTGTGGCTCTGGTTAAAGAAACTCAGAGAGGGAGGAGCTAATTTTGGTGGCTTTAATAATCTAAGCCCAATATGTTGTGATCTACAATAGAATAGCAAACAAATTTTCTCTTTGATTTATCTAAAGGCAGAAAAAGATAACTAAGAGATGCTACTATGTATATAACTAAATTAACTCAGAGAACATAATTATTGAGGGTTGCAAGATCAGATTACACTATCAGCGTTGCATGAAATCTACACAATTTAAGTCACTAATATTCCAAAATTGGTTAACAAACATGGATGTAACTTGAAATAAGCTTCTGTCAGTAACAGGAAACACCTAAGAATCGTAAACGCATAAATCTGAGGTAAATATTTCTCCTGAAATCACTTAGCATACTTACGTATTAATAGAACATAACGTCTGGTTTATCACCAGAATTAAACTTAATTGAACACTTGTTTAAGCAAAAGAGAAAATAGGTACCACCCACTTACTTTGGGGTTAATCACGCACAGGAAATTATTTCCAACAGGTGAAATTTTGGGAATAACATTCATTGCTGTACACAACACAGAGCGGCACCACTGTCTGAACGTCTATAGAATGTAAAGGACTTCTGCACTTTGGGGTCCCCTGAGACAAATGAAAGGTAAGGACAAACCAGATAGGCTGCAGCAAAGTCACTCATGGAGACAAAAGCTCTTGCGTAGGAGGAGTCTGGAGAGGTCATGTCAGGCAAACTGTTTGGCCCCTCAGGCTGCGTTCAGCTGGGGCAGGGTAGTGCTGACCAGTTCTGGGAATGTTATTGGAATAGCTTGAAAGAACACTTAGAGGAACACCTTAACCCAAGCCTTCCACCAAGAGGCAGTGTTGAAAACCTCTGGTTGAACAGACCTCGTTTTTGGATTTAGAGTGGTGGGAGAAAGTATGTGAGCCCATTAGAATTTTCTCTATTTCTGCATAAATATGGCCTTAATTGTGATCAGATCTCCACAGAAGTCATACAACTGGATAAAGAGTAAATCATTAACCTATGGCTTTGGGTGCTCTCATAAGATGTACACTTACTAAAATTGGTTATGGACAATCCAGATTTGGGAGACCATGCTTTCGAGTCACACCTCTCCATGTATTTCCACTGTTCCTCATGGGAGCGAAGTCTCTCAGTAGGACCACAGATTCCGTAGGCGAAACCCTTTCAAACTTCTCACCCACTTTCTCCAAAAAGGTGGGGCACGCCAAGCTGCTGTTTGGCACAAACACACAAGCAACAGTCAGAGTTTTCCTTCTGCAACTTACAGTCATGTAGCGTCAACCCTCTTGTCCAGTGGGAAGCACTCCCATCACGTGGCATTCAACCCAGGACTCGCCTGAGGTGTTTCACCATGAGGTCTGGCCCAAAATCCACACTGTGCATGGACGTAAAGCTCACTATGCCTAGCTGATGCCTTTCTCTTTCAAGGTCATTTCCTGCCAGAGAGGAAACATCCTAGATTCCCAAAAGCTGTGTGCATTGCCAAGATCTAAGCCACCAGGTGTTCACCAGCAAAAACCACCCCCAGGCTTCCATGGCTGGTTCCCAGTGACCCTATTCTAAGCAGGGTAAATTTGTAAATTTCAGCATTTCTCACTGGGGGTCTTTGTTGGATCCTAACTTGTTCACCAATGGAGGACCTAGGATGATCTCAGGCTCCAGACAACACAGCTCTGTGGATTGTAAATCCAGTTGATATACAGGATATTAAACAATACAAAAGTACATAATACTTTTGGCTTCAAGCATGCATGTACTCGGTGTTGGTATGGTGTGCAGTATATCCGTTATCCGTGCTCTGTTTCTCATAGGGAACACGCTAAAGAAAACAGATAAATGTGAGACAAAGTACGTTTTAGTTTGTTGAGCCAAAAAGCAGCCTTTCCTCCATCCTCACTCGCATGCCACACCCAGAAACTCCATAAAAAGCAGAACAATTTTTAAGATTTTAATTTATATGTCTGTTGATGCAGTTAAATAAAATTACCATTAAGCATTATTGCTGATATTTTCATTTCGAAGTTTGTTCTCATCTATCCATCTTCTAAGTGCTTTTCCTGGTCAGGGTCACAGGGGAACACAGCGCCTATTCCTGACAGAACAGGGCGTTAAGGCCGGGGTACACCCTGGGTGGCATGCCCGTCCATTGCAGGGCTCATCAATACGATCATACACTATGGGCAGTTAATCGATGTCAGTTAGCCCAGAGAAAACCTGCCCAACACGGGGAGGATACTTTTTACACAGAATGTGGAAAACTGAAAATATTTCCATGACTCAAGGCCAAAGATAACCATCTTCAGCTTTAGCCAGATTTGCTAGATGGTAATGGATTGTGTAGTTAAATGCTTTATTAATAGCAGCAAACTGTTTTTTCTTTTACATTTCATCTGAAGGGTGGAATTACCCCTCATTGTCCATATGATGTATTTAATGTATTAATAGAGAAACATACATAAACATTGTACTCAATCAACTGAAAATTTAAATTTTCATCCTGCATATGTGATAAATTATAAATAAATCTTCAAAGTTGCTTGAAAATTTCCACGGGTTTATTGCTTCTTCCCACCATCAGAACCTATTTGCTGATGGCAAGTTTTTGTTTTATTACGTGATTAAAGCTGTTGAATTGCTGCCCTTTAACTATCCATTCTACAGGATAGCAATGAGAAAAGGTGACTTCACAGGAAGCAAGCTGATTGGCTGTTAAAGCACTATTTAGACTGGCCTAAAGGGGCTTAAAGGGGAGGGGTGATCACTGCACAGATAAGGCTTGAACAGATCACTTATGGTGACCTTTCCAGTTGGCATCCCTTTAATGCAACAAAATGCTGATAATATTGTATGTGCACTTTTTAATGAAAGAGTACTTGGGAGACAGTAGATGAAAGACAATAAGACAAGATAAAGAATGAGACAGTTATTAGATATTAAAGTGTGGTAAGAAAAGGGGTAAAATTTTACGTGCAGCTTTGTACTTGAGAGTCTTTTAAAACAGAGACACTGCTATGTTTTCCGAAAGGCTGAATAGCAACAATAATCCACGTTCACCACTGATTTTTAGCGATCTGGATATGCAGATAGATGATACGCTTGATAGGATATTTTAGAAATAAAATTTTCAAACCAAGCCTGTTTAATCTTAAGAGTAATATGAACCTGTTTTTTCCACAGTGGCGATTATGAAATTTTGGCTGAAAATTGTTTTCGAATTATCCTGATTTACATGGCAGATTATCACAGTTAAAGTAACCATCAGGACCTTTTCACCGCTGAAAATCAGACCGATCACACATGCGGGAGTGTTGGGTGGCTGCCTCACGTCATCCTAATTAGGATAGTGAAACTGAATTTAAAAACTACAAAAATCAATGTCAGTGCACTGTAAAACAAAAATAACAGTTTGAGTAATTAGTTTAGATTATTCTCTAAGAAAAATTTCACCAGGATAAAAGGCATATAAAAGGATAACGACCTTTTTGGAATCCCATAATTAGGCTGAAAATAAGAACGATACAAAATATTAAAGGACCCTGAAAAACATCTGCCCATGAGCTAGTGCTGTAATAGATAGTGATGGGACAAATGAGGCTTCAAAACCCATGGTGGGCGGGAATATCCCAAACTACCAACCAATGCTGGTGCTCAACGAGGCTTCAAAACCCGTGGCTCTCAAAGTTATCATCCAGTAACAAAGTTAAGAAACTTATCACTGTTTTGGACTCACATCGTTTTGTTTCTCCCAACCCTATACTGGGACAATTTGAACAAATTTTCTGCTTATAAAAAGGACAAACTGTTATTTTCTCTCCTCGTTATGGACTTGATTTGCATTATGGAACAGAGACACGATCTCTTGGCTAAGAGCCTTCAGGTGTTTGGTACTGCGGGCAAACCTTGATGAGTCTAACATGATATATCAGCCTAAGTCAGAGATTCCCAAACTGTCCTAGGTCATGGTGCCCATAGAATCTCAGTCATTTTTTCGCAGCACCCCTGGGCCAAAACAAATACCCAGCAGTTCAGTTTGTTAAGCATTTCCCTTGAATATATTAAATATTCCAGGGCAGCCCAGTGAGGTCGCTGCGGTAAACAGTATGGGAACTGCACATCTAAGGAAACAAAGGCCCTCAGCTGGTGCTATCACCGCAAAACTCCATGGAGGAGAAGTAACAGGAGACACTGAGCCTGACTGCACCCTGCTGCTCCAGCCTAAGAGCTGTCTGCTCACAGGCTGCTGAGGCTGACGTGCCCCCTCTAATGGAGAATCTAGTATGCACTACTCTACAACAACCTGAGAATCCAGCATGCACTACTCTACGACAACCTGAGAATCCAGCATGCACTACTCTACGACAACCTGAGAATCTAGTATGCACTACTCTACGACAACCTGAGAATCTAGTATGCACTACTCTACGACAACCTGAGAATCCAGCATGCACTACTCTACGACAACCTGAGAATCTAGTATGCATTACTCTACGACAACCTGAGAATCTAGTATGCACTACTCTACGACAACCTGAGAATCTAGTATGCACTACTCTATGACAACCTGAGAATCTAGTATGCATTACTCTACGACAAACTGAAGTAAAGCTGTATGTTGGCCACTGTTACTCCCAGTAAACATTTGTTTGAATTGAGAATTTTATGATGTTTAATTTGCCTCATTATTAGCAGTCTGTTTTGTTTAACTTTTAGAGCATCTATTGAAATCTTTGACCTTAACCATTTTTGTAACACGCTACTTCCAGCATAGGCTTGATAAGACAGAATAGTGGAATGTTAAATTGCTGGTTTTACTTAAAACCTTTCAAAGTAAGTACAGACAAGCCAGGAACGGTGACTCAAACTCTAAACGAAATGTCCTTTTGGGGCCAAAAATAAATGGCAGGAATACACGAAAGTGTCAGAGATGAAAACTCAGACATTTCAGTACCCTCTAATAACGTACTTTCCACCATCTCCTTTACACTACCTGAGCACTCCTGTTTAAATCTCCCTATCCATTTGTCCCCAAGTGGGCTTCTCTTAACAAGCCTTTCCTTGGGTGTGTGTGGGTCCAAAGCCAGCCGTGTACCTGCTGCATGGCTGACGCAAGCATCTTTTAAAACATTATATTGAAACACGGACCTACACCTCTGTCGCATCGTTCGCATGGTTAAGCACGAAATTCTTGCACCATGCAGAGCATCCTGACCATATCTCACCAGCGGTGTCGCTTAAGTGTGAAAGCGTGCAGACGAGCTTGGAGTCCGAAGAGTGGGGATACAGGAAGTGACTTTCCTAAACCGGTTATCGGGTTGACCCTTTCGCAATATTTAATGCGGGACTTAAGTCTCCGGTCAATTTGCCACTGTGATCTAATGGAGCTCCTCCACACAAGCTGTGTCATAAAGCTTTCCTTGCAGGGATAAGATGAGCTCTTCTGAGCCAAGAATTGTGCTGCACGTATCTCTGCGTTAAAAGTAATGAAATTCCTTGTGCATCAGTTCATTTTGATTAATCTAACCCACCAACTGTGTCTTTGAGAACACGACACAACAGAAGGTGTCAAAAAATTAAAACAGAGAGCTAGCCAATATGTACAGCTGCATATTGAGCCAGACGAAACTAAATCACCTATTGTGAACGATGCCCTTCAATACATTCAAAGTCTTCCCTCTTTGCCCACATCTTGTGAGGGCTGTTCAGGTAGATGAGACGTAATATTACAAACATCCACAAGAGAGATGTTAATTTATACATATTAGCATTCACCAAAAGAAGTAAGTTCCCTGATAAATCACAAGCGATACAACTGAAATTCCCTGCACATGCTGTAGGAGGGTTGCGATAGTTCGTACAGTCATTTATCAAAATTCTGGAACACCAGAAGGTTTATGAAAGATTTCTAATGACCATAAAAAGCCATCAAGGCATAGTTTTATTACGCATATTTGTTTGTTTAATGCTTTATTCATGATTGATGAACCTGGATCAATTTTGACGAACTAGTTGATTGGCCACAAAGTAGTACTGTATTTCACACAGCGTTTCAGGGTGTTTTACACGTCAGTCCACCAAACCACTTGTCCAGTCCTGGCTTGCTGTTTGGCTAGAGTCAACTGTATCTCCAAAAGCACTCGGCAGGGACCTCACTGACTCTCATGCCAGTCCATTTCAGTGGATACACGCAATTACACGCTACAGGCCATTTCAGAGATGCCAGTTTGCCTGAAAGCCTTTTTAAATACTCCTCGGGTAACCCATACAAACTGGAGGAAACGCATTGTGTCGTGACGTGTTATTCAGACACGTTAAAACAAGCAATAAGACTGAACGTTTTTGATTATACACGTGGGGCTTAATGACAGCCATAAAATCCTAACCATCTTTAAGATTGATCTTGATTGATGGTAACACAACTATAATGGCTTAAGAGAGTAAATGCTTTGCTCAGTATTATATGCACCTGAAGAAAAACCTGGCATAAGCTGTACTTCACCACCCCGTAGGCGTGAGTTAATGATCCGTTGAATATATGGGGAGTTGTGATACACAAGGTCCCGTGTCTGATATATGGCATGACGAGCGACTTCAGCCAAAGCGATGCTAAATGCTAAGTGATTGAAGCCCCTGTTAGGGAAGGCTCAGTACTGTCAATGTACAGCCGACGGCCAACAATGGAAAAAATGTTACAGCAGAAATGAAAAAAGCTGAACAATGAATAAAAGCACTGAAAATTATGAGGCCATTTACATTTGACTGAACTGACTGATGTGAATATTTCAACAACCAGTTTAACATAAGGTGAATTGGTCTTCCACTGATACATACAGTGTGTCATTATGACCACGTGAAAGATACATTTCAAGATTTCAGACTGATTTAGTCACAGAGTGTCTCTGCTTTTCTTTATTTAATCAAGGTCTTAAACGGATCCCGTCATGAAATCTCCTGTCCATGTCAGAATCATATAAAACATTTCCCAGACGTTTTTATTCACTCCAAAAACACATGGCCCAATCCAGACCTTTTTTTTTTAAACCATGATAATCTTTTCCTTGTTCCACGCATCCATTGGGATATAATATACTATAATATGATATTGTTTGTGATCTCCTTTGCTATTACAGATTTCTAATTTTCACCATTACTTCTGACAATGGGCTTATTCAATTTAAAAGAGTAAAAGTTTCACCGTGTATCGCAAACAGAGATGTTTGGACAGTCGGTTTTGAGAAAATATCATTTTTACGCTTCTGTGGAGATTTAATTTCATATTAATCACGCCTTTAATTAATGCCTGACTGGTGTGTAGACGTGGGCCTGTCACGCAGGTGCCTCTAAAGTCACGTGGGATTCTAATTAGCAGCTTTCTAAGAAATTACTCTTTCAGCATTGAAGTTGCGGACAAACGCAAGGCTGCTGTAAGAAAGATGAACTATGGATTACGTATGAATTCGGCTGAACATATAATCCTAATTACACCGTTAGCCGTCGTGTCTCAAGAACTGCGGCTTAATACGTGGACGAAACCGCGTAAAGAAACACTTCGGGCGGCTGACAGCCACTTGAAACGCTGTCGGTAAATGGATACTCAGTGCAATACATTAAGTTTTTGTAACATGTTTTACCAAAATGTTTAAAAAAAATTAAAAACGGAAGAGTGAATGAATGTGGATTTCCACACTCCACAACAAAGCAATCTGCAAAAAAAAAAGAAACTATCAGCAGTAGATCTGTTTGGTTTACTATAGCATTTAGCGAATACTCATATAAACCTAAGAAACGCTTTTTTAATCTTTCATATGAAAGTGGAATGCCGAAAATTTCCATTTAGTTTGCAAACATGAAATCTTTCGTCAGGGTGCATCGCTGCCTGATGTCATTAGCCAGAATGTGCGTTTATATACAGTAAGTTTCAGTTGGCAGTGTGTTATTATTTTTGCAGTAGATTTGTTTTCTCGCGCTGTCACGCGTGTCCCGGGTTCTGTAATTAAATTCCACCGCCGTGTCTTTAATGTCAGCGGAGCCGCGCGGTGAACGAGCGACACTGAGACTCCCGGCCGCTTTGGTTAAAGCGTCGGCGCGAGATGTCGCGTGTGTCACCGCCACGGCAAAATGACAAACGACAAAAGCCACAGCAGAACGACCTGAGCTGGACACCTGAATACACGGCACACTTACTGCCATGAAAACTACAAGAATGTTAAAAGAAGCGCAGGATCAGGCGACAAAGTGTTGTCACTGAAGGACATTCAATACAAAACTACACGACAACTGTGTACGAATGGTGCGCGCGCGTATTTTGCGGACATACTTGCGTGCACGTGCGAAATGATGTGCATATTGCATGCATGTTACAATAAGATAATAGGAGGCTTTGTCGAGTCTATGACTGAGGTGCACCTGAACCGGTGTGTAAAGAAGCCGAGCGGATCTCACAATGTGCATGTCAAAAAGACACTCCGAGTAACTTATTATACCCCTTTAGACATGCGGGCTTGTCTTGCTTTACTTTGCGGCTCAAGTGCATGCAGCTATGTGGTTTTCTACAGAAGCCTGATAAGCCACGCTGAGATGCCCCTTACCAAGCACGTTGTCCCATTCAAGAGCAGCAGGATGAATCCTCGGCTGGAGCGCATCTTCTCAGCTCACAGGTTCACAGAGTCCGTCCCTCCGATTCCGATGTCACCAGATACAAGGAGCCGCTCAGGAAGACTCGATTGCTCCTCTAGACTTTACACCAGACCAACACGACGGTCCCATGGCCGACGCGGGCTCAGCAGCGGGCTTGGAGATGTACAAAATCACCTAAGAAATGCCATGACCACATGAATACTGCAAATCCAGCATGAACAAAAATGATCCACTTCTGCCTCCCCATTAAAGATTCCCCGTTTAATATGTAACCAAATGTGCATTAATAAAATGCACAAAAAATGAATCCTTTCCCAAAAGGTGTTATTTTAATTCCATGTTGGACAAACCTGCGCTCAGCCGGCCAGCTGTAGTTTAATTCAGCTGGTGAAGACTGGCGAGAGCATCTAGGATCAGACTTGCCTACATCCTCCAGGACCCCCACCCCCAGTCGATCCCTCTCCCACCCTCCACTTCATTCCTCCTGTTTCTCTGCCCCTTTTAATTCCATCACGCCACGGCATTTCAGATGACACCTGGAGGGGACTAAACACTGAGCATTTCATACGTGACAGTAGACACACCTGACGTACAGGTGTACTGTGAGAGCAGCACAATTAGCTAAGTAAATAAAGGGTCACCCTTAAGGTATTTCTGAGGGTTCAGACTTACAGCATGCAGAATACCATCATGAACACAGAGACACATTTTTATGAAATATTGATAAAATGATGTTGGGTGGCTTGCATTTGCCACTGACCACTTTGTGACCGTAAACTCTGTAAAACCATGCAAAAGTGCACACTTCTTAATGCTGAATTCTACTGTTATATTAATTAGTTCTGATCCTGCTTATATGAATTCATTCAATATGGCTAAAAGTTCAGCGACGACGGCTGCCAAGGATGCGAAAGTGACATTCAAAGCCATAACGTATGACATGTTATAGAAAATCAAATAAATGAGAGTAATTTCGTGATCAGAAAAGTTACATATGTAGTAGTGTTAAGTTGACTTTAAATAGACTCAAGGAATGCTTCATTTTTTAATTTATTATAATAGACAGTGCTTCAAAATGTATTTGTACATTGCACTTGTAGTGTTTAAATTCTGACAGCCAAATAACGTACTGGAGGAGTATTAGCTAAGACCTCATTATGACCGTATACGCTGATGTGCGCCGTCCTTAAGGTGTTACTAAAGAGTCTGATGCCTATCTGTCTTCCATCACTGAGCTGCTAGCGCCGTCTGCAGGTGTGAAAAGGGTATTACAAGTAAGTTAACGCGAAATTGGGGTGGCGGGGGGGTCTACAGACAGCAGAATACAAAGTGACAAGCTGACGTTTAATGCACCGTCCTGTCAACTAAACATCAACGTTGTGCCACTTACACAAAAACCAGTCCGCATGTGGCTCTTGGCGAGTACGTGTGCGGCTACTCTACACCACGAAGAAAAATCAACGTCGAAAAAAATGACATTTGAATTACCCTCCTCGCCACCACGTTTTTCTTTCAGCCGCAGATGATCTTCTCCAGCACCCCCACCATCGCTTGCACCCACGATCTTCTCGCCCAGTCCCACCCACCATTCATGAAGTTTTCTTGAAATGCCCCCCCACGCTACCCACCTTATCCCCACCCTCACTCCACCCCGGTCACGTCTTTCAGGCCCTGGCCTTTCTGGCTCTTCATGTGCAATTGGTTGGCCACCCCTGCACTATACATACACAGAAGCGTATTTCAATAATGTATGAAATTTACTGCAACTGAAGGTTTTTCATAAGCTAATGATTATATTTTAGATAGCGTGTATTTCTAGACTACCATGGACTCCTTTGACATTGTAACAGAAAAGGGAATGCCTACAGACGACAAAACTCTCCCAGCACACCTTGAAACACCTATACAACTTGAACCTTTGGTCAGGAGACCACTCAGATAGGACTGAGGAGGTTACAGGTCCTGTGGCATAATACCAACCCTCACTGATAGCAGTACTTCTGTGGAATTGATTTGTAATCTATCTGAATCTGAAATCTGAAATCATACGCATAAGAAGGACAGTGCATGGGTCCCTTTTTAAATCTAAATGATTGTGTTTCAAGTTCTTCATGGTGAACGTCGAAGCAAACATCTTGATGAATGTCTGATTCCTGTACCTCACTTAAAAACTTAATCATACCCTCCCACCACCAGAACACCATTGATAAATCTACTGCAATAAATAGATATTATATAAATTAATAAACTGCAAAGCTTTCGTGGCATTATCCCATGACACAAAAATTACAAAGGAAGTATAATCTCCAATAAAACAGCCTACTGCTCATCCACCGCTGGGTACGAAAGTTTTCAGGCTCAAATCTCTTCGCATATGAGATTAAATTCCCACTGAGCAGAGGTGGAGAGGTCACCTTTCTGTGTAGAGAGGTATAATTACTCCAAGGGTCCTTTGTGGCCTGGGAGTTGTGCAGATTTTTTGTTCACACTTACTAGTTTGCTTCCCAGGCAGTCAAGGATGGGTTTGTTTTTTGTCTACCCCAGAGCAGAGTTTCTAGACTTTTTTCAAAAAGAACCAGATTGACTTACATCAATATACTGAGGGTCAGTGGCTCCAAAACACACATGCATCATGATAATCAAAACAATTATAATATTTCATTACAAATCTCTAAATTACTCCAAATGTATACTGCCCCAGTGCTGCTCCAATATGTGGGTGTCACTTTGGGAGAATTTATTTGTGTGTACACGAGTGTATCATTGAGATGGTGCATCTTTGCTTTACCCACATAGTGAAGTTGTTTTAGTGCTATCGACTGGCAATTCTGAAGTTCTGCAGTTATGATGCAGGCTACATGTTGGACATGACCAAAGAAATTGTTAACCAGAAAAAAAAACACTGCTTCGTGCATAGATTAACGAGTCGTTAATTTCTCCAAAGATGACACATACGCTAGGAAGCTATTTATCCTTCTATCTTCCAACCACTGATCTGGGGCAAGTTTGTGGAGAAAGGGTTGTGTTTTGGGATACTTGGGGCTTATTCTAGGCAGCGTTGTGCATAAGGCAGGGGGCCACCCTGAACTGAATGCCAGACAATCACAGGACATCACAGGGCATATACGCACAGTACAGACTGGGAGGCACCAGTTAGTCTAACTGATCTGAATCCCTAGTGCCGGGAATTTGAGACAACAGTGCTCTCCACTGAGTGATAGTGCCATACTATATTGAAATTAATTTCAGGACCACGCAGCATCAGAACCATGATGGTGGAAAAGGGCCTCCTGAGATCCAGGCATGGAATTGGACCTTTGATCCCCTGATTACCTCAGAACAAAAAATGTTCTGATCGCTAAAGCACCTTATTGTATTTTCCTCTATGTTTGTGTTGTCATGTATGCAAGAGGGTTTGGAAAATATTATTTTTCTAAGTTTCCTGGTTCAGGTGTTTCCCAAGTCATGTTATAGGACAATGGGGGAGTGTGTTTTGACTAGGTCAGCAGGCAAGAGGAACTGAACATTTAGTGTTAGGCTTATGTTAATCTTAACTGTACCGTGACTATGTGAAGGAAACTGTGTGAAAGAATCTGTGACTTTGGGACACTTATCGTTTGTAGGTGACATGGATATTGGGTGAGAAATAAGTGGAATAGGGCTATACAGAAATGTATAGATGTACAGAACAAGTAAAACTACTCAGTACCATAAAGCCCATGCACCTGAGAGCAGTAAGCCATCCCTTCCATTCACTGGGGCCGTTGTCACCTGAATTTGTTTAGAGAGCAGCTAGGAGAGGGATGAGTGGGCCTACTTTCTTTGTTTTTGCTGCTGGATTTGATTTTATCCAACTATCTTCTAACTACGAATCTAGTAAGGGATGATATGAACCTGGAGCCTATAACTTGCAATATAGGCTCCCCAAAGCATTCATACCATCTCCCCGGACCGGCAAACCAGCTCAATAACATTTATACAGACAGCCTCAGGGCGCAAGGCAGGGGACACCCTGGATGGGGTGCTGAGCCATTGCAGGGCACAGTAACACACACACACACACACACACACACACACACACACACAATGGACAATCTAGCCACACAAATTAGCCTACAATGTACATCTTTGAATGCGGGCAGCATTTGCCACCCCCCCCCCCAAAAAAAAACAAAGATACTATATATAATTGTATGGAAAACAATATTAACTAGAGAGGGCATTTCCTGGAGAAAATGCTTGTTAAATGCTATGGAAGGACAGAGGGATGAATGGAAGAATAGAAGAGTGAGGGATGACTGCCATCAGTATGAAAGCAGTGAAGTGCTGAACTTTTGCTGTAGAATACCTTTACCGAGTTTCGTGAATCTTACGTCTATAAAATTCCTATAGTAGGAGGATGAAAGGATGCTCTAACTCAGTATCTCAAAACAACTGCACAATGCCCCCCCCCCCAGGAGAGCTGCATATATGAGGCAGGGTATGTCCTGAGCGCTGGAACGTGTGTACCCCTCCAGCAATGTGGATGCACTTTCGAGGAGTGGTACTACCGCTCAGGGGACACTGTTCTGCTGGGCGAAGTCTGCGGACGGAGGTGCACCTGCAGCAGAGGCGCGATGACTTGATCAGCTTACTGATGTGGCCCACAGCAGGTGTGTTCAGTACAGAACAGACAGCGAGGCCGTCAGCCTCGAGGCTACAGCACCTGCTCTGTGGAAGGCACCGTTTTGTACCGCACGTTCGATGCCGTCACTTTCCAGTATCGAGGAGCCTGTATGCTGATCCTGTCCACAGTTACGGGGATGACACAACTAACTCATTCTGAGTTAACGGCTCACAAGGTTCCCGACGGGTCACAGGGTAACAATTTTACCAGGATGCTAACATTTGAATCGAATGGAAGTTTCTATCATAATGGGATCCATAAGTTCAGTGCAGGTAGGCTGCCGGTTATGTTCGTTAAACGGGTTGATTCTCTCTGCTAAGAAGCACTTGTCCAGAACTAAATTAAAATTAGAAACTTTGAATGTCATATATGAACGAATTATAGTAGTTCCACTGTAAACTAGTTAAAGTTAGTCATGCATTTGTCCCATGAGTTTGTACTGTGTTTTTCCCAAAAGACGCCTAGATTCTTATTCATAAAACTTGGGATGATATAATGTCTAATTTTGTGCACTTCTTCCCCTCGGATATATCAGGTGAACGGACAGACAGTCGAACTTCCTTACTCGACTCAGTCTGAAGATATCTGTGTATATCATAACAGTGTCACAGGCATTGTACTGGAAACACGTTTTGGTGTCTCCTTACAAACTGAATGGCCATACCTGGTACTCGTGACCGTGCCTCGTACTTATTCTGGTGCACTCAGAGGACTGTGTGGGAATGATGACCAGAATACCATTAATGAGTTCATGACCCCGGGCAGTAACCTCACAGGCAACGTACAAGATTTCAGGGACGGTGCGTTGGGAGCTTATCGGCATATTGTGAGGAGAATATCAATGTTACAAACTGTACAGGAGGGGATGCGAGCCAGTATCTTTCGAATAGCTCCTGTGGGATTATGTCTCCTAGTCAGGGGCCATTTGGTCATTGCCTTAGCATTCTGGACCCCGCAGAAAGAATCAATGAATGTGCGCAGGCCTTGTGTGCATCTGGGGGGCACCACTATGTCCTGTGTGAAGCCCTATGCTCGTACACCATGCTGTGTCAACAGCAAGGGATTGCCGTCAGAGATTGGAGGAATCAGACTAACTGCGATAAGAGTTCACTTTATCTGCATTCTGCTTAATTTGACGTCACCGTCTTTGTTTGAAGCTTAGTAGCTGTAGAAAACGTGAATGCAAGACTCCTCTTTGCATCGGTACCGCGGAGCATGCGATGAACATAAATGGTCTTGAAATAATTTTGTCACGCCTCACCTTTCCTCTCAGGATGAAGCTGTCCACCAAACAGCCACTATGAAGTCTGTGGAACCTCCTGCCCTGTTGTCTGTCCAAGTGTCTCCTTCCCTTTCTCATGTCAGGAAGGATGTCAGTGTGACGATGGGTTCCTACTGAGTGACAGCCAGTGTGTTACCCCTAGCAACTGTGGCTGCCATTACCACGGTCTCTACTACCAGGGCGGACAGAGCTTCTGGGATGGAGCGGGGTGCCTCAGCTACTGTACCTGTAATGGTACCACTGGAAATGTGCAGTGTTCACCCACATCTTGCAGCTTGTTGGAGAACTGCCAGATTGTAGATAGAGAATATGGTTGCCACCTACTGCCACAAGGTACCTGCTTTGTTTCTGGGGATCCCCATTACACCACCTTCGATGGGCAGAGGTTTGACTTCCGAGGCACCTGTCGCTATGTGCTGGCATCCCTCTGTAATCAAAGCAGTGATCTGCAGGACTTTCGGGTGGAGGCAAGGAATGAACCATTGATAGGCCGGCCTGTAGCCATTACTGCGGAGGTGTTTGTCATTGTTAATGGTTATAGAGGAGACATTAATCGTGCTGAGCCAGGAATAGTAAGGGTAAGAAAGCTTACTCATCTCTACAGAAAATGAAAATCTCACTTTAAAATATTTACTCACTTTATTTAGTATAATTTGTAATAAAACTGTAGGTAATATTCTTTTCATTGAAAAGAGTTTGAATAGGCAGAGCCAAATGATCCTTTACAGCAAAAAAGCCCGGAGAAGTTCAATTTTGGCACTTCATTCTGTGTATTCTACTGTAGGTACCTTTCGGAAGGGATAGTTATGTTACTGTGATTGTTGTTTCACAAAGCTCTTGCTGTTGTGTTGTATATTAATATATGATAGATTGTATGGTAATAAATGTTCTCTTGAGACTGTAATGGATTTTGTGAATTGTGTAAGTGTAGGTGAATTTTTTGTCCTGTCCCTATGCATTTTTAATACTGTATGACACAGATCTGAATCTTAACCAAACATAACCACACGGAGGCGCTAAAGCTACATGAGTCAATAAACCTGAGCTGCAGAGCAAAAAAACAAGCTTGATAAATGTGCGTTCTGTTTTTATTAATAAGCTGGACAGTAGAATATGTCACTGCCATTCCTGTCAGTCCAGCGTTGTGAACTTGAACCCCTAAATCAATGGTTGATGTGCATATAAATAAACATATTTAAAGTCATTGAACTATGTGTAGCTATGAGTAGAATATTTTATTTTATCTTGAATAAAAAGAGGCAGCGTCTACTGGTACTCAGTGCAGGCATCATTGACTTTCTCTCTCCATGGTATTCTACTGAAAAACCCAAATGTGTGCGGAAGTTGTAATGTTGTTGTAATGTTGTTGAAGTGTGTACATAGTAACCATTCTTTGACTGTTAGGCCACTTGACTCTTGGCGTCCTCTTCGATCATTCTCCACCAGATTCGTTTGTCCATTTTGGTAGCATGAGCTGAATGGTGCAAGATCTGGCTGGATTTTTTTTAGAGGGATCCGATCGTGGAAAGAAACGAGTACCAAATACAAACAGGTAGTGGAGAGAACGCTTTATCGACAGGTCAAAGAAGGAAGGGGACCCTGAGCAAGGACCAGGAGATGGGCATAAACAGGCCAATGAACAAATGTAGAGCAGAGTTAAATACGGGGGCAATTACACTATGATCAACAGGTGCGTGGGGAGGAGCCAAGAGACCAGTGAGTGGAGAAGGAACCCTCTAGTGGTGAAGTGCGGGATTGGCTCAACATCCAGTCTATTCACTTGGGAGGTTCTCAGCAACATGCCACCCTCCATATAAGAGTTTTCTACAGTGCTGAAGATCTGTCACCCATGTTGTTTTTCTCTATTTCATCATCACAACGACCTGATCTTCCTGGTTACTGGACCTACTTTGATTCAATGATTAAGCTGTTGAGACAGAAGTTTCCAGAAGTCAGCCACATTCACTTTTTCAGTAATGGACCAACTGCCCAAACCAAACAGAAGGAGAACTTCTACTTCCTTTACAGGGAAGATCACAGAAGAAATTACTTGGAATTTCTTTTAAAGCCAGCTATGGTAAGGGGGATCCAGATGGTGTTGGAGGTACTCTCAAGAGATCTGCAGATAGAGCAGTAAAACCTGGGAAGGACATACCAAATGCATGGTCACTGTGCAATGTCCTGAAAGGACTCAGTCCTCAGTGGAACTGTTCTTCATCAGTGAAAGTGATGCACATTTTTGATGGGTTGGTATGTAACCTACAAATGCTGGGAAACAGACACACTCACAACAACATTAAGCCTAAACATCCCATAGCTGCATGGCAAAATGCTCAAATGCAATAGATATTTGCTCTTATTTGTCACTACGGACACCTCCATCAGGTAGCATTAAGTCAACCGTGAAGACGCTTTAAATAATCTGCGTCTCATCCAAACAAATTAAGCAGAGAGACTTCACTCGTCTGTGGAAGAGAGCAGATGGTGTTTGGAACTCTCTTTGACATCAGTCATCAGCTGGGTCTTCCTAAAGCAATAAAAAAAAAAAAAAAAAAACACTTGTCTTTAATTCATGGCAAAGCTGATGTCAAATGGCAACCAGACATTATTGAGCCAAAGCCCATAGGAGTGTGGTATATTGAGATATGACAATGAAGGATAACCTGGAATCAACACTGATGCAGAGGAACATAGCATTAAGGTGAAATGCATACATCACACCAGCAAATGACCCCCCACACCCATCTTACCCTCGCTCCTCTTCACCAGAGTACTGACCACTGTGTACAACTATTCAATTACTTGGACCCTGGATGTATTTCATTGCCATTTGTTTTGAAATGTGTTTATGATTGCTAAAGAGGGCATACTTGAGCTTGACGAATTTCACTTCCTTTTTCTAATACTTGTTATTTACAGCAAAATAGAATGATAATGTGAACCAAAATTGTAAGGGTTTTGCATGGAGACAAAGTCAAACTTTAGCGATGGTGGTTTAAACACATCACACGTACATGGCAGATGCTGATAACATTTCCTCTTTTAGGTCTCAGCCATCCATTGTATCTCCAGAATGGTTCTGGAAGGATGGGCCCTGGCTAGGCAAGCGGATGTTTATTCGTGATATTGCTCAGTAGTTTCAGTCAACCACTTTAGCTGGAACTCTGGCTGAATCAAAGTACCTTGAGGAAAGCTGGGGAAAAAAAAAAAGATGCAAATATTCTGTTGTAACTATTCAGAAAAAAAAAATGGTTTTCTTGGGTCTTTTCCTACTATTACCTAGGTGAAGCAGCCCGAGTAATTAAAGCCACAATTTCATGCCTTTCTATGCTGAAGTATCTAGGCTAAGTTTTAGTATCCTGTTCAGTCAAGTGTCATTGCTTAAGTCAACATGCAGGATTAGTTAAACCACCCTCTGGCCTTTCATACAGTGGTTTTACATGACAATACAGGCTGTCCTAAGGTCATTCACCTGCTATGTAAGCTAGGCCATCATTTTGGTTCATTTCATTGGTTAATGTTATTTGATCACAGAATAATCATTGTGGGTGGCTCAGTGTGCTGCCTCATGCCTGCAGTTTTGGGGATTTAGTCTCACCCCTTTATGGAGTTTGTATGTTCTCTCTGTCCTTTGCTGCCTCTCTCTGGGGTTTCCTCTTGCAGTCCCTTGCAGGATGGACATCCTTTCCAGTGTGTTCCACTATCCCGCTCCCTGTACTGCCTGAATTATACCCTGGGTCCCCCTGGAAGATGGATAGGTCAAAAGATAAATCAGACTAATATCCATATGTTTTAACGGAAGGTTAATGCATTTAAGCAGATATTTATGACATAACGCTTTGGAATGCAGTTTTTGTTTTATAAAAATGTTACTTGGTTGGCATGTAGTTTTAGTCTTCATTGGCAACCAATTATATGAGACCCCCCCGTGCTGCACACGGTGAAATCTGAGATCTAAGTAAAGACCACCTTGAGATCTTACTTGGCTTCTTCTCATGTTTCACCTGGGTGGCAGTGCATTTTCCTTTAGTTGGAGGTGGATGGGGTTTCTAAACAGGATTAGAACAGGTTTGCTGTCTCAGGTTTTCTTTTGAGAATGTAGCCTCGAAAGAACAATGCTTAATTATGCAATAATGCTTATGTATGCAATAATGCAGGGAAGAAAGTATGAGGTGAGGATCTTCTATTATTAAACATATACTCTCTCTCTCTTTCTTCTTGGCATAATGGCAATTAAGGCCAACGTCCTCATTTACTCCCCAGTGTGCAGCTGCGATTAAAACTCTGTAGTCTGCTGCCAGTGAGCATTCACACAGGTCTCTAAGGCTGACCACATGATGGACACTCTCTCTCAAGAGATGCTGAGACTTTTGTACCTCAATGGCTGAGATCTGACACGTTGTGTTAGGATCAGAGCACACTATACAGGGTTTGCTCCGGGCTCAGTGAATTCCTCCATCCTGCTTGTGGCCCAGCCAACTGCTATCAAAAGAGACGTCCATCATCCTTTCTCTGAGGACTCACTTTATGATGAGAATCCCAAACTGGGACTTGGTTGGCCAGTCCGGATTTTGACTCTTGGATGACCCAGCGACACATACAATGATGACAATAACGATGACCGTAATTATTTCTGGCAAAATTTCATTAAACTATCATACTGCTATTTTAAATCTGTTATCTTCACATATGTGGAAAGCTCTTCCACAGCTGGCCGGCTTTTCTAATAAACAAGATCCAGATGGATATATTATCTCCCTCCAGTGTATTGTACAGGACCCACCTGGATACCGCACTTATAAACCTGAGGTCCGGGTCTGTTAACTTTTCTTCCATAAATCATGAATGGATGCCATTTTTATATAGAAGAGGATGAAAGGTAGGGCTCCGTAAAGCTTCACTTCCAGACATCGTGTCCCTCTTTCTATCGGCCCAGTATGGCATTTTACACCAGGATAATCTATGGGTTTTATTCTGGATCCGAACTCGAGAAGAAAAGCTATATATAAACACCAGACACAGACTGCACTATTCCCTACACTGATGCTCAAAGTTGTATGAGATTAGCTGGTTAGAAATCTTCTTCAATGTGTCTTTATATGAAGTCTTTAAAACAAGCAAAAACATTTCTGTCCCAGCACGTCACATCCAGTCAATGAAAGAGTAGTGGAGGCCCCACATGAAAAATAACAGATGGATTGAGATCGGACAGAGAGTAAGTGCAGAGAATTCTTCCCAAGTGAACCATGTGGGTTTTCCCGCTTCTGAATTTAGTTACCAAGTAATTGAGTGCTATAAATTGAGGTACATAGTCATAAAATGGTTGTCCTGACCAGTTTCAGGAGAACACGGGAAAGACTCAACATTTGACTAAAGTTTTTCACATCTAGTTGTGTTAAGTATATAAGGAAACTTTAATTGAGAAGTTGGTGGCAATAAACTGTCTGTTTGTCATGCCCTGCCTACCTGCCCCTTCTGTTTTTCCCCAGTGTGGCACTAATGAGACTCGCCTGTTAATCGTCGTCCCCTCGTTAGTCTTGTTTAAAAGTGCCTCCCCGGCCTCTGTATAGTCATTAACGTTGCTCCCATGTGTTGCCTGTGGCCCTGCTTGCTCGTACTTCCTGGTTTGATCCCCTGTGATCTTGTTTTGCTTTATTTTGTTAGAATAAACCCGTTTTGTTTAAGTCCTTTGACTCTCCCAATGTGACACTGTTTAGACACAGAAAAGCAGAAATGACCAGAAAGGCGATAAAGCATCATATGGCTAGGTTGACGTAAGTGGTACGCAAGTCGTATCTCTGCAGATGCGTACCTCTCTTCCATTACGGACGTTGAAAACGCTTAATTTTTCTGAGTGCTGTGTCTGTTTATGCAGGCACTCATTAGATTAGCAGTGATAAAAAAACGATGCCGACCCTCGATCGTGTGTGTTGATCTTGCTTGGTTTTCTTTACGTTTTCAGACGTACTGTGAAGCGTATTTACTGTGTGATTGCATGGCCACTTCTTTCGCGTCGCAGGTTTTGAAGCCTCGTTTGTCCCATCACTCCACAAAGGCGGATCTGTATTAAACCTAGAGAAGGCCTCTCACATAAGCAACTCCCTCTGTGCCAAGAGAACCTCCAGAGATCTTTGTATGAATGCGGCTGCGAATTTTGGGATCGCTTGAGCTGTGCTAGTACAGCGTGAGGGTCCAGGTTTTAGCCGTCCACTTTGCTTATATACCTCTGTACGTCCTCCCAGTTACCCTTGTCTGTCATAGTGTAATGTGTGTGATTTACTGCCACGTGCCGTCTGGGGCCCCGCCACGTCCCGTAATGCTCTTTGATGCCTTCCAGTCCTGTTCTTTCTCCTCAATTTACCCCAGCCTGAAACTTCCTGCTCTAAATCGAATTTATAAAAAAAGCAGCAGCTCGAAATGCGAGGCTTCATCCGTTCTCATCTCTTAATGTTTAAAGGCCGCCCAGGACGACTTCCCCTGTCAGGTTCAGGTGCTCTAATTCATGTCAGGCCACTAAATGTGCCTTCACATCAACACCACAGATCATCATTAACAAACATGGAATGAGGTGAGCAGGTAATGTGGATTTTAATAGAAATCCTGAAAGTTATTTTTCACAGCATAGCTACAGGTAAATAACTAAACTCAAAGCCTGAAACGCCATGTCCTCTGACAACACTTAACTTGTTCAACTCTGATTGTGATTCAACATTCTAACTGGCACAATTGGAAGTTTGGTACAAGCAAAACCCACATGTGACTTACATCGAAGTTGCATTTGGTGTGCAAATGCCTGTCGTGTCATTCATATTGATTTCTCAGATTTCTTAGCGTCCTGCTCAGTATGCAGTCATTCAGAACAAAATTGTTTCTGCTATTCGTCCATGTTGTTAAGTGTGTTCGTACTAAGTTCAGTTCACTGTTAATCATATCTCATTAACAGCAATCATAATTCCATCCTGACGAAATTTCAGTTTAGAAACTAAAAGCGTACACAGAGTAAGCTTCTGCATAAAGCTTTATGGTTTTTGATGCTGTAAAGGCGATGATTAAAATCAGGTGGGGAATTTACGGCAGACCCTGCCTGATGTTTACACTGGCTCTGGCCATGCTGTTTAATAATTCTAAACAATGCATCTAAATGCTTAAATGCATTCGGTCAGCTACTCCATGTACTTCCTAAACTTTGCAAATGCAATTATATGCTATTAAGTGTTAATCTCTCTTGCTGTGTGATACAGGCATACTTCCTGCATCTCGTGCTTTACCCAACACAATCATTTTTGGAGTCCATCGTCGCGGTCGTAATTTAATAGCTCACAGGTTACTTAAGCATGTAAAGCATATTTATTTGTTGTTTTTTCTGGTCACAGTTTTGGCTTGGGCTACTCGTAAAAAATAATAACAATGTTCAAAGCAACATTATCAAATAAGGTTGTGGATGCATCTGGTTTTCTGCTCTGCTGTAATATTTGTCTATCCATCCATCACAGCTAATGTCTAACCCAGTACAGGATTGCAGATATGCACAGTACAGTGAGACTGTCCAGACCTTATTTATCTTGTAATAGTCTTTATCGTGGACTTTTAGTATCTGGCCAAGCAGTAATGAATCCTTGGACATCTCCCCACATCCAGCACACTCGATACTCCATTGTTAATGCTGTTTTCCTATGGGAGAGTTTCTTCAAACGGAGCTATGGAAAGCATTCTTCTTTAAGACTCTCATTGTTGAGTGATGGCACAACTTTTAACCAATCAGGGAATGCAACATCATAATTCCCAGGACAAAGCACAGCTAAGACCATTGAACCATTGCCACAAGCCAGAGCGTCCCAAGATTAATGATGGAAACATGCATAACATAAAGAGCTATTACATTATGCATGCTGTACAGTTCAGGTAGGATACCAAACTCATTCAGTCATACTGGAAGACAAATTCTGAATGAAATTATTTCTCCGACTTTCCAGCAATGTGTTAGTGCTTAAATTGTACCCTAGTATTTTAGCTGTAGCTAAAACCACCTGGAATCAGACTTCAGCATATATTAATGTCACCTGACCTGCTTACACGGGAGCTACAATGGGCATCTCCCCCTGGAAACATGCCTCATACCAGACCCAGGACACGCTGGAGGAATCATCTCTTACGAAAAGAGTCGGCTTAGGAATATCTCACAGCTTTACTTTCCCCACAATGAGCAGAAGGCTGTGGCTTTGAAAAAGAACTCTGCCCCAACTCGCTCAGCGTATCCCCCTAATCCACCTACTATGTTTTGTTTTTGTTGTGTTTGGGAGCGGCTTGCCTGGTCATTTTGAATACAGCACAATAACATCCATTCCTACTAATAGAGTTCTAATCCCTCTGCTTCATTCCTCAGTGTTGAAGCAGAAAACAATCACTCAGGAAATCCATGTAATGGAAGGAACTTCTGCATGATACTTTTTTGCAAGTGTGTGTGTGTGTGTGTGTGTGTGTGTGTGTGTGTGTGTGTGTGTGATCATTCCTTGCTTTACTGAACACAGACAAATAGGTCTGTATACATGACAGATTCTTTATCAGGGTAACTAAGGCACTAACCCTAAACAACACAGCCAGGCTCAGATTCACATTCTGACATTCAAGCACACATCCGTCACACTCCCAGTTTCATGGTGCTGCATTTCTTCACACTGTACGATGATCTGTAATTCGAATTGCTTTCATTTTTTGAAATGCTTGCAAAAACACAAGGGTGAAAACATCTCATAGTTTTTTCTTAATGCCAACTTGGGGGAATGTGGGTCCAAAAATGTGTTTTTAATCCTACAGCTATGCAGAATTTTAAAAGAATATTGTTCCATTAAAGATTAAGTACGTTATATTCAGAGATTTAAAATCTTGAGATTTATATTTTAGTATCGGTCTCTAATGTTGTTTTATTTGCTTTAGCAGAAGTTGCTAACACAGTAAGGGTCTTGTTTATTTTCCAGTGATGTGGGTATATATTTCCTGTTTTAATCACGGCAAACTACTGTCAAAACATCACCCACAAAATGTGAGCTGAGAACTTTCAAAGTAAAGGCAGAGAAAGCCAAGGCTTACTTTATCCTTGAATTGGGTGATTGCTGTGATTTTTGTTTTGACAGATGTGTTATTATTATCATACGAAGAATGGGGGACGATTATTTTGTGCAGTATAGAGATCGACGGATTTTCTTCTGGGCTCGTTCTCCATCCGGTCGTCAGATTGTCATTTGTAATTCATTTCGTGATACAGGTAGACGTTTGTCTCATATACATTGGAACTATCACTAATGTTGTTAAGGCTTCTGTAATTAGCTTTATGTGTATATATTACACTGTGTGATGTACCGTACATGGCTTCTCCTTGCCGCTGTGCAATACGAAAAAAAAAACTTTGACATTTTGAACATTTCGACGTTTTCACTGTGCTGTGAAATAAGAGTATTGTACAGGGCCAAAGCAGCTAGATTAATATGTTATAATTAATGCATAAATCTCCTAGGTATATATAACATGTTATGACTAGGCAGGTGTTTTATTAGTCAGTGAACCATGAAATCCATGTGCCTTTGGCTAATCTCACATACCAGTATGTGCAATAAAGGTCTGCAAAACCACAAGTAATTCACTGCCATGTAGCGGTCCGAGCCCAATCTGCATCGTGGCACTTTTAATTTATGGTTCTTAATATGGCTGTACTCTTACACGTTAAAACAACACACATCCATCCTCACATGTAAAACCTTACACTATTCACGCGTCATATAAATTCATGTTGTGCTTTTCACACAAACTGTATTTTGTGTGAAACCGACATTAGGCAGCTCCTTGACCGCTGTATGATTGTTATGTATCTGATTGGCTGAGCATCAAGTTGGACAAAAGTGTCTGCCAAAAAAAATAAATGTAAATGCAATGTATACTGTATGTAAACATTTTCCCAGAATGTAATTAATTCTGATGGGGGGCCGTGTCTCATGAGGAGCTGTCTGCGCTCAAGTGAAACTCTTACATGGAACTTTCTCCCGTGGTCACTGATCTGCTACCATCCGGGAATTACTTCTGAGGCTTGCACAATGATTTCCAGACCTTCTAATCTTGTAAAAAATGCAGTCGGTTCTTGTTGCAAATATGGGCTGGTTAACACAATATTTTTCTCTCCGGTGGTGTGGGAAAAAGTGGGAAAACTACATGTAAGGTAGCTATCCCGTGGCTGCAATATTATTAGAGAAATGTTTGGTTGTCGGCCCAAAGCTGGATGCACATCTGTCAGGTTGAACATCTATACCTCTTTGTTAGTATTAATTACCAGCATCACACCAGCAGTGGTGTGGAATCTTGAGAAAAGACATTTGTGCCGTGTTCTCAAAGACAAAATTCACCTGTTTCTCTTGCTGGGGTTCAGTTTTGGCTCACGGATGTTATTAAATGATTCTGTCATATTTTAGAGAACGAGAGAGAAAAGGAAAGGAAAAATAAGAAGTCTGCCTGAAAGACGTGGGAAGCGACTTTTACACGGTCACCATAACTAGATTAGTTTCCAGATGCACATCTCACTGCTGAAGAAACAGGACCTCTGTGCTGTTTAACCAGTGCTCCAAACTCCCTTTGGTTTCCTTAAGAGACTTAAAAATCTAATTAGACCTAAAACATCATGCCTGGGAGATGAATTAGGGTATTATTTTAAACGACATTCAGCTTTCGCCTGCATCGTCTGCTGAAGGGATCCTTTTCGTTTGGTTTTGTTTGATGTTCACTTGGTTGATTTTCAGCAAACAAAAAACGAGACAAGCAATCATACTTCAAAGGCTGATTGTTTAATGTTCTAGAAAAGTAGTTTTCTAGCAAAGGCTAGCAATTAACACTGCCATAAAGCTAGGCTCCGCATCTGCAATCTTGGTGCTCCAGAGCGCCACAGAGAGGCAGAACCCAGGCTATAGCAGGTGTTTTCTATCTAAACACTGCCGCATGGCTGTGCTGGCTCCCACTGGCCTCTGCTTAATGTCAGGGCACATCTCAGTGCATGCTCTGTAGTTCCAGGCAACCTTATTTTGTCATTGCTGCCTGTTCAAGAACTAATGCTCTTCAAGCTTCTTATTAGGCAGCCATTGTGATGCCTGAAAAAATTCCTCAGCGTAGAGAACTGTGTGGTATTGAGCCAGGGCTCACCAATACCTCAAGTGTGGCCAACAAGCTACATTACACCACAATGAGGTCTGATGGTTCTCAGAGGCTGCACTTGTCATGAAGTACAGTTATATTTTTCTACTTTTAAGACATGGGGATGATGAAATCCATAACTATTCTGAAACTTTTTGTCCTGCCCGGTGCAGGCCAGAGGAAGATGGGCTTCCCACCTGAGTTTGCTTCCTCCCAAGGTTTCTTCCTGCTCAGGGAGTTTTTCCTTGCCACCGTCACCTTTGGCTTACTCTCTGGGGACCTTGGGCTCGGGACTATGTAATGTGCCTTGTGCCAGTGCTTCTTGTTAAAGGCGCTATATAAATTACCCAAGCTTTCCCCATAAGTGGAACTTACTGTCACAAGTGCAAACAGTTTTACTGCAACGTTGCTCAGTCATGTTAGCATTCGGTTTGTGACTATTAAGCTCCTGTGACTACGAGATTTTTTCATTTCTTATGTTGCATCCTGAAGGTTCTCTTTCCCAAATTGTTCTTCTCAAATTTGAGCGTTGAATCTCTTCAGTAAAAGCTAGCCAGTTTCATTAATGGATGATTCACTTTATTGCTGACATACCCAGCTCCGTGCTCCTCGTGGTAGCAGCAGGTAACAAGCACAGCAGAAGACCTGCACGTGGACTGGTTTAATTTGCTAAGGATGTGTCTTCAAAGCATTCAAATAATGCAGTTATGAAATACTCCCTTCTTTCATTAATTACACTATAAACTCAAGCAGTTCCAATCACAAAAGTGAGACAAAATAATTTGGTAAAATTTCTGTGCAATACATTGCTTGCTTTCATTAATTGAAGTATTAATATGATGTCGTTTTTGTTTTTTAAATCTGCATGTAAAGTGCTGGCCATTGGCTTTAAGTTATCTCGCCTTGGTTTGCCTCTGTAATGAGAGTAAGATGAGGAAGACTCCTCACTCCTCACTTGTTTGAAGCTGGGTTTTCATCACTCCTCTATGCCACAATTAGACCACAAAATAACAGGACCAAGAACAAACTTGTTACCGTAACTTATTATAGTGTGTGATCTGCTGTAATTGGGACATTATGTCAATCCAAATAATAGGGCTGGAAGGATGGAACTGGGACTTTACTTGGGGTACAGACTGTACAGCGAGGTGTTGAGTGTGGAACACATGACATGCCAGTATGTCTGTCTCAGGACCACTGCAAGGCAAGACCACCCAGTCGAAGGCTGCAAGGCGAATGCTGAGTTGTAGACCTCCATGAACTGCTGCAACCCCTTGCAATGAGCTTCCTATTTGTCTGACTCACATGTGTATGCTCTGTTCCTCAAAACTGTGATTCTCTGGTTTGTTTTATTCCTTTTGTATAAGCAGAAAACACAGATGCATTTCCTGTTTGCTTCTGGATGCTTTGAAGATGGCGGCAACCTTCTCCCAGACTGAGTAGCTTTTTTCCAGACACCCAAAAGGACACTTATGCTGGATGTGCTCAGGTTAGCCAGCCCATTGGCCATGGTCAACAGGGGTAATTGCTCTCATTACAGCCCCCAAGGGAGATGGGGCTGTAGCCTTTTGTGACTTTAATAATGCTGAGCTGGGGTGTGGGGCCCCAGCTCAGCATTATTAAAGTCACAAAAGGCTACAGCCTTGACTGTCTGTCTTTGATCTTCCTCCATACCTGATAACTGATCCTCTAACTCAACCTGACACTCCACACTTAGGTTTACATGAAGTCTAGAATGAGGAGAAAAGAACGGATGAGGGTGTGGCCTTCTGGAATCTTAGAAGCTTCCATTCTTCGTCTTATCGGGAAAATAGTGAGCTTAGGCTAGGTAATATTCAAAGGGTCGTGGCCTTTTGAAGGAAGGTAGGCAATCTGTTTTCACTTCTCTGTGGTTTTTAACCTTTTTTTAATTGTAAATCCAGTTTGTATTTTTTTTTTTTTCTGAGGTGGCTTGGAGTGGCTTTCTCAGTTCCACTTCAGATATCATCTGTGGAAATTGATGTGACCATCAGGGCTGGTGATGTATCACCATGGATTTTGACACGAACAGCTCTGAATACCACTTGGCGGCCATTAAAGTTGTTTTCCTTTTGTTTTTGTTGTGCTTTCCTGCCCCTCATTAATGGAGGATGTCATGTAATTTATCAGTGTGATGTTAATGCCTTAAGCTTTTGTGATGGGCAAATACAGCTTCCTGCTGAATAAAAGCATTGCATTTCCTTTGGCTCTGTTTTGGTGGAAATATAAAAGGTAAATACCGCTTCAGTATACAAACAATGCAAAGGACTGTAGAGAGAGCAATGGTATCCTTCGCTCTTAATTGCCATATAACTTTTTGAAGCCGATAGAATTTTAGGATTCTAACACTAAACATTGCATGACTTGCCTTTAAAATAATATCTGCTGTTCTTGTGGCTACATCGCTTGCTGTCCAATGTATGTGATCTAATCATTACCCATACAATCATAACTTCCTGAAAAATGAATAATATTGTTTTATGTGGAAGGGTTCCATAAGGATCACATCATTTATAATAGAAGGAAAGTTACCCAAACTTCAGCCACACAAGAACGCTCAACAGACCCCCAAAAACAGCGAAACTGGTTTTACCCAGTGAATGTCAGTCCCACCGTGACTTTGTTTTCATAATGGAGTCTCCATGTAGATCATATACATTTATGGAGCATAACACGTTTATGGAGAACAAGATCCACAAAACATGTCCTTTTCTGTTCTGTTTTCCTTTCATTAAAATTCAAGAATAATATTTTTTCACGTTTCAGTTACACTTCAGTTTGGAAGACTTACGAATGTTTACGAGTCTATTAATGCCTCCATGAAGTTAAAGGCATTGATTTGACAGTAGTAACGATTTGGGTTGATTCTGTTACCTTAACCGCCTTGCTGTCAGACCTCATCAGAAATGACAGGCAACTGTGTACAAAATTGTGGAAAATCAATAGTAAGACAATATTTTACAGAGCAGCCTAAACTCTTTAATTTTCAAATAAAAAGGATTCAGGCCATCATTTTTGTGGAAAATCAACAGAGAGAAAAGAAGTCAGTGACAGCCAAATAGCAATCAGGTGAGTTTCGGCAAGGGTCATTAGCTATCCTGTGGATGTCAGTATTAGAAAATATTTATTTGTGCACAACATTTGAGTGAAATGTGGCGTAAAGGCTTGCCCTTTACGCCCTAATAAGCTAGCACACCAAGGTAAACAGGATTCTGCCTCATGCCGTACCGTTTCGTGTCCCCTGGCGCCAATGATTTTCTGAACAAATGCACAGATAAGAGAATTTTTTTTTATCCTTTCCTTATGTGCAGTCCATACAGTATTTGAAATTGTACTCTAAAAAGTGTAACAATCTATTTCTTTTTTCTGTCATTTTTGTGAGGTTTTTCATTGTTTCTGTTCTAAAGATAGTCTACTTGTTTTCATACACAATAAATGTAACTGTTTAGCGTTTAATAGCTTTTTTGCTTTTGATGTAGTATCTTCTTTATTCTATGTATTCCCTGTTAAGGATACAGGCACAAACATACTTCATTCACATTTTGGATGCATAAAGATTTTAGTAGATTTCACAAATAACAAAAATTATATGTAATGTTGAAACAGGCTCCTTGCTTCCTGTTTGGACCATATGAGCCAAATGACTGACTTTTAAAAGAGGACCTCAGATTGGTTGTTGTGGTAAGCAGGGATATGACAGACTCCTTGCTATTGGACTATTGCCCCAATTGTTTTGTTCATAGCCCTGAACATTTTGGATAATTTGCTAATGCAGGCCTTAGCCCCTGATGTTTCTGACGTGCAGTCAACACTAAAGGAAAGGTGCTAGATATGATTCCTCATGGGTGAAGTTTAATTTCATTTGAATTTCATTTTCGACCATTGCTCTGTATTTCCAGATTTGACAGCTGACCAGTGATTGAAAATATGAAAATATTAAAAAGACGCCTGCTGAAAGCATTTTTCCTGATGCTTCCTGGAGTAATCAAAAAATAAAAACATATATTGGATTGATGGTTATGAGTATTCTCCCCAATTGTGAATTTATCTGGTGTAGTTTTTATGTTCAAATGTTTTCCAGTGTTATATACTAGTACTGGTTTCATGGTGGGTTCAGTGACCATCTATTTTTTCATTTAAGGCTGCCCAGCAGAAAAAAAAAAACTAATATTAATAAAAATATGCAAGGTTTGTGTCCTGAGTTTTCTATTTGCCAGTGTACATACAAATCAACAAGCTGAATGACCATAGCATTCACGACCCGCTGTGTCTATTAGACGGAATAATTGGTGTAGTGGTCTACCATACAGTCTCGTGGTGTTTATAACATGTAAAAAGGTGTAGCTTTATTTAGCTCTGTTCATCAGAGGTGAAGCCTGAATGGGATGGTCTGACTTGTGGAAAAAGTTTTCTTCAGCTGCTTCTAGTGTATGGACCCTGACCACCCCTTGTTTAAACGCAGAATGGTGGTCTGAGAGGCGGTGGCTGTATATCTGCCATAATGTTCGTGTGCGTCTTAAATCTGTGGAAAAATGTGATTTTAAAATGTGGTTTTCTATTAGAGAAAAAATAAATAAATAAAAGCAAATAATTAAAGTACAAATATGAGAATTTACAATTTATTTCTCAAACCATTAGTCATCATTGGCATGGGAGTGATTACTTCCTCCTGGGGGTCAAGTGTCACTGACCTGGGAGGAAGCGTAGGGTACCCCTGACCATCGGTACACCAGTTAACTCCTGTTTCCTGGACGAGGGGTCCCATGAGATCTCCTTTAGTGGTCTGCGTAGACTCTTTAAAAGCATTAGTGGTAGTAACAGTTGTAGTATTTGGAGTATCTTTGAATACAGTAAAGTTTACCTGGTATTCTATTAGGATTTACGGATTGCAATGTAGGTTTTGTTCCAGTTTAACTATGGCGGTCTTTGAAGATTTTTCCTCAATGGAGTGAGGAACTGACCTTGTTTCTCTGGGCTTGACAGTTTGGATTGCTTCACAGGAGGAAACCCACCTTTAGGGAGTACTACAGAATGCCTTTGCAAATTTGCCTGACACAGGTGTGAAGTTTAAGCTCACCTGTCTAACAGTGAGTGCAAGATTTGTAGCATGTGATTACTGACTGCGCAGAAGACATTGTTCTGTCAGAAACCTGAAGCCACAAGTCAATCTTAGTGTGGCATTTTTAAAACAGCTTTGGGTCCTCAGGGGAAAGGACCGTGATGCACAACATCTTCAATGATCGCTAACAATTTAATACGTCTCTCTATTTTGTCTTATTAAACCATACAATGCAGCATCTGTCATTTGCAAGCAAAATAACATAGTCTTAATGTTTCACGATTGTGACTTTTGATTATTAACAATTTGATATTACATTATCCTCGTGTGGAGTAAATATTGAGGACCAACTTATTATTCATCAGGCTATAACTTTTGAAATTTGAAATCAATATTCCATCATTTATGCTTCATTTCCTTGTACGTAGATACCTTCCTTAACCTACTGCTGAGCAGGTATCTGCGGACCTCAGGTTTTATCATCATTCTCCATGCCGGTAAAAACAAAAAAAAAGCACCCACACCAAGTCAGCCACGCCCATCTTACCCTCCTCACCTGAGAACTGACAGCTGGTTTCAATTACCCGGCTCCTTTCCCCAAGCTCCTATGCCACATTGTGAGGTATTGTGTGTTTATGATCTTACTGAGTGGTTTTGGATTGCTGTGTGTGTATATGATTGTGTTTTGTCCTTTCCTCTGTTTGTTTTCTCATTTTTGGATTCTCGTTTTGTGGCATGTTCTATATTTTTGTCTTTTTTGGATTTTGGACCATGTTTGCCTGGATTACATCTTGAAATCGTTTGCCTGACTTCTAGAACCTTCCGTGTTCCAGCCTCCTGCCTGTCGTTGATCCCCGTGTTTTCCTCTTTAGTCGCCGATCTCCGCACTGAGGTTCTTCCTGCATATTCATCATGCAGAGCCTTTCATTCAATGTCCCAGAGTGTTTCATAGGTTGGCCTTGTACATCCATCATTTACACACAGTAACAAAGTTACCACGGTGTACGTATAATGAGAAAGCTTTCAAGATATGGCTAACTGTGGAACAGTTATCAAAGGAATGCTTAAGATCAGGCAAAGGGGGCAGCCCTTTCTGTTCATGCAATGATGAGACATGGAGATACACTTTTCCCTTCTGTGCTCCAGTATTGCTGAAATATCGTTCAATGCACTGGTTAGCTTCGTGTGACAAGGCCTCACTCATGAAATCTATATGTCATGGCCAAATATATGTGAATATCAATTCTGTTTATTATTCCTCTAGAGCTATTTTTCGTTTCTGGCGTAGGACTTTTCAGGGCTTGAAATCATGATGCTAGTGGTAGCTTTGTTACAATAACACCAGCCAGTGTTGGCAAATGCTGTACAAAATCCTAGTGATTATTGATTGATAGTTTGAGATGCTTCCACCCACCATGGGTTTTGAAGCTTCATCTGTTCCATAAATAGTAATAAGTGTAAACTTTAACCCACTTAAAGGGAAAGCCTAGTGAAAAATCAAAAATAAATATGCAGTTGATCAACCAATACATGTTTGGTGTAGGAATGTAGCTTTATTTTGCTTTCTTGAGTCTATAACAAGCTAATTTTGCTAACAGCCACAGGAACAAAGATACAAGTTGATCTCAAATTTAATTTTTCACCAAATTTTCCTTTTCTAAAAATCACTTTTCATCTTCCGTGCATTTTTCTAAGACAGTTCATCATGACATAATTTTCAGGAATTTAGTAAGAACTGGACCTGTTATACTTTTTAAGCTTAAATTTCCGCTTTTGAGGTTAGATAATCCTGGAGCAAGGCTGAGCTAATCTGACACATGGAAACAAAGAGCTGATTTCAAAACAAATAAGAACATTATAACCTGGCTGTTCCAGGCTTTGAAAGCTTTGGACTGGAGTGCTTAATCCCAATGAGTCCTCTCTGAAGCACAATAAGAGACCCCCAGTTACACACATTAGGATGAGGCTAAGGTGGCACGTGGCTAATCCATTTGCTAAACCCTAGACACCCGACTCCCACTCTGAAGACAGTTACGTGCCTCCACATACTCCTACACACACAAACACGCTCATTTACACAAATTTTTTTAGAGGGCTTTAAAAAAAATAAACATTAGGACTTTGGAGAACCTTTAGTGCACAAAAGTACCCCTCCTTAAATTCTGTGTACGGAGTGTGCGAACAAATTATTAAATACAAAATATACAAAGACGTTTTCGTGATGGAACACTGGCAGGACAAACAAAAAAAATCGTAATAGACATTCATTATTTATACAGTGAGCGTGGATTGCTCCCAACACACAGTTTCACTTTTCAATCGGCTTAATTTGCCTGTAAATTCATCTCTTTGAGTGTTCAATATCCTGATACCCTTCAGTATTCAGTTAATCCTCAGTACTCCGCTAATACATGTCACTAGCACATAAAATATCCACATGTACGAAACACGTATGTTCTGTTGCAGGTAGCTCTGTAAATGTTTTGTATTGGTCAGCTATGTTCTGTATGTATGAGTTATGTATAATGTTACACCACTGACTGGTAAATCAGAAGCACATTTACAACACATCATCGTCTTGTTATAACAGATCTCATAAAAACGCCATTTCTTCTACACAACAGAGGCAGTATATTTTGCTAATGAAAGCCTGTTTTTGCTTCCTAATTGTGAGTGTGGGATATCGTGTGTAAGGCGTGTGGGATGTCAGCGGTTACAGCAGAAATGTGAGCAGTATTAAACTGCAGGTGTTTCACGTTGCTCCACAAAGCCACCCATAAATGTTTCTACAAAAACTGTGCCTTGGGTTGGTTTGAATTTATAATACTGGCCACATTTGGTTTGTTTTACTTAACATCTGCCTTTGTTTTCTCAAATGAAGTTTGGTTCATTGGCTCTTCCTTTTTAAACGTCCAAGATCTGAGTGAGCGGCTTGACTGTAATTCTAGGGGATTAACGCTAACCATTTCGGAGCAGTGCTAATGTCACGTGTATGAGAACACAAAGCATAAACGTTTCAGCCAGAGGTTTGTAGGCCTATTTCCAAAGTCGCCTAGGAATTCCAGGGAAGTCAACCTAACCCCACTTGACTTGGGTATAGCTGATGAGGCATAGCAGACAAGGGAAGGATTAAGGAGGCAGAAAACCACCGACTGTTGCTGTGGTTTGAAATGTGACGCTACACTGAGAGTCAGCAGTCAGCCGGTCATCGAAGGCGGCCGATCGCTGGTGACAGGGCTTCTACGATGAGAGTCAGCAGTCAGCTGGTCATCGAAGGCGGCCGATCGCTGGTGACAGGGCTTCTACGATGAGAGTCAGCAGTCAGCCGGTCATCGAAGGTGGCCGATCGCTGGTGACAGGGCTTCTACAATGATCTTGTTCCTGCAGCTCCGCTTGTTAGGAATGATGAGAAGTTATCATGTTCCACGGAATAGAGAAGCGCGAAAAACTAACAATAAATGTAAACAGACTTCCGAAACACCATACTATTGAATGAAGCCAGATTATTAGGAAACACAGTTTGATAGTATGGTGTTTTTCTCAGGCAGGGGGTATATCTTAAACTTGTATTTACTGACTTTCTTATATGGCTGAGTAATTGACTGGCATTGTTCCTACTTAAGTTTTTATTAATTAGATCAATTGATCAGATTTTTTTATGACAAAACATTTGTTTACATTTATGACTGCAAGGTTGTCTTTACCACATTGGAGCTCCAGGTTGATTTTCCCACTCCATTTGGCTCTTCGAAGTTAAAGATTAATTAAGAAAAACGAACATCAGGCATGCAGAAAATCAGTATTGAAGAGAGAATCCACCACATTCCAAAACATTTTAAAATACATTTTATTTTATAGTGCCCTTTACCAAAACAATTATTTTACAACATGACAGCTGTGTGCAGCATCTGAAATGACTTATAAATATGTGGATTTGCAGCAAATGAGAAAACGTACATTTACATTTCTGTCAGTGTACTGTAAATATAATTAATGATAAGTTGTATTACTTTTGGCATTCCACAAAACACATGTACCGTTCCGGGTTTGGCTGAATCAGCTTATGGCCATCATGTTGAAGTTAGTACGAGTAGATTGTAAGGACTCCACTCTGGACAGGTAAATCTAAAATCTCAGTATCTGTGTCATCAGAGTTGTGAAATTATCTTTTATTTTTTTTCTTACGGTTAACATCATGCCCTAGCACGCTTGTAAATTAGTTCCAGAGAAGAGAATATGCCAAATGCATTAGATTATCCGTCACAACACGAATCTTTTAAATAAAGAAAAGCAGACAACTTTAAACTTTTACCAAAGGACTGAAGCAGCGCAGCATTCAAGCATGCTGGCGAGTAAAAAGAGTTATCACCTTCCTCAATGGTACCTAATCCTGACAGCATCAGCTTGCTAGTACATCTTACCTGTATACTGTAAGAATCTGTTAAACGTGATCATCGTAGAACGATGCATCGGACACACGAAAATTCAGCCGGAGACTAGAAGTTTCCATGTGGAAGGACAGTTAGAAGATTCTCGGTGAATCCTGCCTCAACCTCTCAATTTAGTCTTCAGCGATGAAGGGTATAGGGGACCGGGTGATGTTGTGTGTCAGATTTAGAAAGCTGTGACACGAGGACGTGTCTCATCGCAAATGCCATGAATTTCTCCCCTGTGATGTAAATATTAGACTGATCGACTACCATTTCCAGCATCTCAGTTTGGCCATTTGGATATTTTCTCTGTTATTCTGTTGATCCATTCCTTTGTAGACTGGATGAAATGAAACAATAAGAGAGTCAATGTGACAATGTTACAGTCTGTATGCATACAGGCAGGTTGTAGGACAAAGAAATGGAAAGACAGTTTCACCAGGAATGGACAATGGCTGAGTCTGTAACAAGAAGCCTGCAATAAGAAGCCTTACATCACAAGGGTGTACATCAGAGGCACCTGGCTTTAATAAGGAGTTGACCACTTGTGCGGCCAGCAACACTGATATGGGTAGCTATATTGAGACTAGCCACAGGAACACTGATATGTCTACTGGTATAGACACCTTAATTATTTACAGCTGACTGATGTTGGTAGGCTGAAAATGTGACATGTGAAATAAGCACTGGCCGTTGTGTGATCCTGCCCATAAATTCTGCAAGGTAATGTCCTTATAAAGTAGTGAAGCCTGAAGTCTTTTATCGCTGAAAGGTAGAATGAGAATGGGGAGAGATGGTCATGCTGATCCCAAACTCTCAGGAAGGCTGATTTACAGGACACTATCGTCTCCAGCCATGAGACATTTTTATTTAAGTTACACAACCTGAGTTCTTTTACTGCAAATACATTTGACTCTCACCGCTGTGGGAATCATTACTTCAAGATGCTTTTCCGACACACAAAGTGTCACAAATTACATTTCAATTTTAATAAATAAGCTTTCCTTTCTGAAATAAAGGGGGCCATGTTTTTCTCTCTCTCTTCAGTCGACAATCCCGGTTCTCCTTTACCCAGCCCCCAATCTGAGCCTTTATTTGAATTTCCTCTCTCTCCCTCCATAGTCTCAGATAGGCTGAGTATCTTTTTCAGTTGTTACAATAAAAGATGGGATCTCCTTTTTGGGAGAAGAAAGGAAGCCCTGTGGAACAGCAGACCCCCTCCTCAACCACATGCTGACAGGATTGGGTTTATTCCCAGAGGAGAGGAGCCGGGCTCCGCCTTCTATTTTCTAAGTCTATACAAGACTGCGTTACTGCACAGCCCGTCATTTTCATCCCTTTCAGACATAACCCTGTTGATAAGAAAACCTGCTTCTCCATTTTTAAGCCCCTGCGTTGTGTTAAAACTGGACTGAGGAACACAAACATCAGAAACGCATGACCCTACTGTATGCAGTCACGTGTTCTCATGGGTTCTGTGGGGATTAGCATTAGAGTCTTCTAAAGAACATGGCAAGTAGGAGTCTACTGAAAACACGACAAACATTTTATTAGGCCTTGAAAATGATGCACGAGCAGGCCTGTGCTGGTAATGAAACTCAACATCCTCCATCACTTCCTGTGACATAAACCATCAGGCAGTACACTCTCACAATGTAAGCCCACATTCTCAGCCAGTCCCTCAGCCATCACAGAACCGTCCTCATCACTGATAAATCAATTCTGCATTTCTTGCTCTTTGAACATTTTCAGTTCGACCCCCCCCCCCCCCCCCCAGGCAGGATAATGATCTGAAACAGATGTATAGGCAATAGAAATTATGGCCAGAGGTCACGACAAGGCTTCTCAAGGGCACGTTTAAAGAAAGGAGAACGACAGGTTGACATTTTTGCTGGTGACTCATATGCTCAACGGTATAGATAAGAACATTGTCTACATATCATCCTGATCTGTGCACAAGGAAATGTCTGTGCAAAGCTAAAAAAAAACAATAAAACACAGAAATAATCCAGTTGGCTTCTTAAGCCTGTCATCTTACATCTTTATAGAATTTATATTACTTTGATAACCAGCTCCACAGATAACTGAATTCTGTTACCTAATTTTGTAGCCAAACTATTAATTTTAGTCTCAGAGAAAGAATTACAACCATATTCCAGCCATTTACCGAACACCGAGGAGCCTGGAGTCTATCCTAGGCAACACAGATTCGTAGGCAGGGGAACACCGTGGATGACATGGTGGAAGACCCGTGCTTTCTGGAGATGCTGATTCATCTAGATACATATTTTCAAACTAGAGGAGGAAACCCACACAACATGGCGAGGAACATTCAAGGGTCCCACACACACAGAGGAGCAGAAAGGAATGGCCAGGTAACAGTGGATATTGTTTTAATTAAGCAGCAATGATAACTCCATAATCAATACTGCACCTGAGTGGCTGGTATAGGCCAATACCATATTTTGTTATAGCTAGTGTAGGATTAGTTGGGACTAGATGGCCATATTTCTGTAGAAGGTGTGTGGTCAGCTTGTCAGATCTGCTCGTCATTCCACGTTAACTTTGTCCCTACGTCAGGAATATGGCTGAGAAAGTAAGAGGGACGGAGACAGAGACAGAGATGCAAATTACGCCTATTATAAACCAGTCTGTCTCTAACAGAATTTCTCTAGAGCCCAGAGAGTGGTACAATGGTACTCTCCCTGCCTGCCCCCTTCCACTCGCTTTTCCATTTACCAGTGCTGGGGATATAATTTCATCACTCAGCACTTAATTGTGTCCATAGCATCCAGAGGCTTTCTCAGAAAACAGGAGCGAAAGATGATGGGGAAAGAGGGGCAGAGGGAAAATGCCAAAGCTTTTATCCAGTGGCAGCTTAAAGCTCTTCTCCAGACCACTGTACTTTGTGAAACCGTAAGCTTTGAAAATAGCACCCCATCTTCCCCCTGGCCAACTGCACACGTATCTTTGAAATGGAAACTTTATGAGCTGCTAAATCTCTTTTGAGAAGCAATGGGAGGACCCAAGTAAACAATACAGGGTTGTTGAATTAGGCCTGTAGTGTGTAAATCAGACTCAATCAAATGGCTGAAATGTGTACTTACAAAGTATTTGGAGGAGGCAGTCAGGTGATCGAGTTGAAGAGTAGAAAGCATCCACAAAGCATTTAGCAGACTATCTGTGTGATACTTCTGAATAAATGCATTCGGACACTAACAGACTGTACATCAGTGCATGATCTGAAAAGTAATATTATTATTATATGGAACTGGGAGGACTGAGCATATGGAACAAATAGGGTTGGATCAAAGCATCCTCAGAGCTTTCTTCTTATGAGTAGCATAGACTGATCTGGCTGGATGGCAAAGAGGTCAGTGCTGATGTTATGCAAAACTGCAGTCCACATGCTTTCACATTTAGTGCCTTGTCGCCTCACAAGAGGGAACCCAACACCAGTGCTGATGTTGCCTTTGTTTTTTCTCCCATCAATACATGCATTACCTTCACATCTGGACATGCTACACTATTAGAAAACAGCACTCCGCAAGTACAAGATAAGTTGCAGTCAATCGATAGAAGCAGGATTATCTTTCTGTGTTTTCATCCCCCTCTTACAAAGCTCTGGAAAATGCTTGTCAGCAACAACACAAGAGAGAAGTAAAACAAGAGTCCTTAACCACCTGTAGGGTGATACGTTGTAGTATTGGTCCGTTTCATGACTGTTATAAAGCTAAAATTAAAATCTGAATTTTACCAAATGACATCAGTGTATTTCAGCTGTTTAAATAACACACGTTTGCTGTTAATAAAATACACATTTGTCAGATGTACATATCTCAGATTTATTTTTTTCCCCACATTTCTGGGTTGCGATGAAGATGAGCTATTTGATCCTTGAGCAGAGAGATTGTAAAACCCACACAGAATGTTAGAGGTTAGCCCCTCTAGCTACGTGTGCATACAGGTAATGGCCGTGTTATGGCCGTGTACACCTGTCCAAGCCAACACCTAGACAGACAATCTTGTGGCTTTGACTCAAAAGCACACAGACTGGGATATGAGGTTCAGGTCCTGCTTGAAAAAGCTTTAGAATGTACAATAAGCATGATAAAAGTCATTTTGAATGTGTTACAATTTTATGTGGCCATTCCAGCATCTCAGAAACAAAAAAAATGCTTTATCCTGTTCAGGGAGCCTATAGCAGGCAGCCTAGGGCACAAGGCAGAGGTACACTTTGGATGGGGTACCAACCCATCACAGGGCATAATCACCCACACACTATGGACAATTTAGACAAGCCAATCACCTTACAACACGTTTTTGAATTGTGAGAAGAAACTGGAGTAGGATTCAAACCCCGAGACCTGGAAGAGCAAGGCAAAAGTGAATCACTGAGCCACCCTGCCCCTGAAACAGAAACTATATTGAATGCACAGTCCATAAATGGTTCTTTGCTGTTTGTTGTGGTTTCACATAATTCACTTCAAGGGCATGAGATATTACATACAGAGAGAAAATGTAAATCAGCATTACATTACCTGTGTTTGAATACTTTATGCTTTTCCTTTGATGAGGTGAGTGCATTGTTTACTCAGTTTAAAGTTGTGGTTCCTCAATTTTACAATCTGTAGCTGAAATACCGAAGGACCTCTTTATTGTAGGGATATTCAGCACGCTGAGAATGAATCATTCTTTAATGAATTCCGGAGTTCTTGATTATACTAACAGCACAGATAAACCCCTAAACATGGTTTGAATTTGCGAAATCCGTGGATCACAAATGCCAACCCCTCAGCTGCCCCAGAAACCCAAAAAGGTTTTCTGAAATTGTATCTCTGTGTCAAAGGTTTCAGAGGTTCCATTTCAAAAAGACATAACCAAAATCTCTAATAACTAGAGAGGAAGTAATGATGTGGCTATTACAACCACTCATGTCATAGGTCCGGACCTCAACAACAATAAGCAGCAAGACGTTTAGCAAGGTGGATAAATTTGGAGTTTTAAGTTTATCTGGAATTTACGGATTCTCAGGGCCTGTTGAACAAGTTACACAGCTGTAAACCCTTAAAACTCTGTGAAAAAAGGAAGACAGTCATTCTAACAATTTGACCCCAAGAAACAACAGCTAGAATTTCTCACTGAATTACTGAAATAGAATAGAATAGAGTAGAGGGGAATGGAATGGAATGGAATTCTTGGAAGCTTTTAAGTTTTTAAGTATCACTGCAGTTATGAATTACTATGTATTGCATTTATTACTGATATATATTAAATAAGCTATTTAAGAGTCACATTTATTGTAATAATTCATGCCCTGTTTTCTTTTAATTAAATTTATATCCCCCCCCCCCCAGAGGCAAATCAAAGCAAATCCTCACCTCTTTTAACAGGATGATCCAACTTTACATAATTTCAGTTCTTCCGAGTTTGAATTGCTCCGGAACCTGGTGGAGAGTTGGTAGCAGTACCAGGAAACACCTGATTGAAATGAATGAAAATGATTGTTATTTCTGGCAGACATGCCAAGAAGCCAAGTAAGGATAGTCTTTCATAATCTGTTTGTATTCCAAACATTGCAATTCCAGAAAGTGGGAACTCCTAAGCAACCCCAAGAGAGAGGTAAATTAAATCTGACATTTGCTCTCAGTTAAACCACTACATCAGCTGTGGTAATGCAAACCACCGTCTTGTTCTTGTGTTCCAGATTAGGAGCTGTCAGAACATTGAACCCAACCAGATGAAAACCCCCAACTGGGAATTAACACACGGTGCAGCATGCAGAGACAATTATTCAGTTAATTCACTTGAAAGCCACAGCTACAACACAGTATAAATTACAAGCAATATCTACATCTTCAGTGGATTTTTCTAAGGATTATCGGTAACAACAAACAAGCAAACATGAATAAATGTGTTAGGGTTTGTGTACACGCCCTCTACACACTAAATCAGGTAGACACAGGGGTGGCTTACATGTAAAACAAATTCCTGTGATTTGTAGTTAGTTTTTGTCAATCAGAGTTTGGATAATTGTTCTTTCTTTGCTGAAAGTAATCTGTTAATTTGTCCTTAAATGAGTATGTACTGTATGTCTTTTGGCGATTATTTTGTAAGATGAGGAGATCATTATAACAGATCATCAAATAATCCATGTCATTAAATATCATTAAAATGCATTAAAAGTCACATGACCATCGCCTAATATCGTTTTACAGAGTGGACCTTTGACCATTTACAAAAAAAATAGCTACAAGGAGAGACAAAAACGATTATTAAAAGAATCTTTTGGGAAATGTAATTAGAATTAGTTAGAATTACAAAAAAAAAAAAACTATTTTACTCTAAATTTGGGAATATTTTCCTTTAAGCCCAAGGTTCTGAAAGAAATCCTTTGTGAAATATGATATTATCACATGCTCACAGACCTTGCCCTGAAAAGTCTAACCCAGCAATTGTATGGGAAAAAACATATTTCTCTCTCTCAGGATTTGTGACTCTGCATTCTTTTCGAATCCCACATGTCTCCATAGCCATCCATTACCAGAAAACTGTCCATTTGCCAGGATACTTTTTTTTCAGCCTGGCAAAGCAGCTTAAAGTCAAACATTTGTTTTGTTTGTGTCTTTCTTGTAATTGTTCTCACTTAGCAATTAGCAGGCACTGGTCCCCAGTTTTATGAAAGGAGTCTCAGTGTGAATACATTAGTTTCAGTGTAGTTCAATTACGGAAGGAGAGATATAATCTGTCCAGTTCCCAGAAGAAGTACTGTAAATATACTTGTGTGACATTCACTTTAGTAATCCAACTGCAAGTTGGAAATGTATCACTTAGGAGTCAAGGTCTTAGCCATTAGCAAACTTAAAGGGGTGGGTCTGGCACATTTCCAGTCAGACGAACACACCATTCAACCACTGAAGAAATAGACAACAAAAGAAGAAATGGTAACTCTTTATGAAGGTGATAGCTGGACAATGTCAAATCACGCCAGTCTTTGAACTTTGATGCTGGCAAGGACTTTTAAGAACACAAGAAAAACAATCGAGTCAAACCTTAAAGCACAAATGGTTAGGTTTAAGCCATCTTGCTTTGAGTATATCATGAGAAGGGTTGGTGCATTGGAAAAGGCCATATTACTTGGTAAAGCTGATCGTCAATGAGGGACAGGACAATCAACAATAAGGTGGATGGCCTGAATCATTAGAACTGTTTACCTGTATCTAGAAAGCCTAAAGAAGACAGCTTACCAGATTACTCTTCTCTAACGTTCGGCTGCTCTTTCTGTTTATTGTAGTCTGTTTCATCCTTATAGTTATTATAATTTTGTCATTAAAGAACTTACTAACCACATTGTTTCTTAACACATAAGTCAATTTACTGCCTCTGCTGTCCATTGGTTAGAATTTTCCATCAAGCTAAGCTGAATTCAGTTATGATTTGCAAAACGTACACGTGTCTGCATGTGAGCAGGATGGTAGCCGCATTCCATGTGAAGCTGATTGAAAGTTACGTACGGATCTCTAAACATGTGCACGTGACATCTGTATGACTGACACACGTGATAGAGAAATATTGGAAAGCTAAGCAAGCCTCAAACAGTATCTGTTCTCTTTGGTTTGCATGTGTTTTTTTTACAGTTTTTATTAAGTTTTATTCTTTTCATTTTGTAGATTTACACCTGTTCTGTCCTTTGAGAATATATTTTCAGAAATGATTTTTCCTTTGTTCCCGTGTGTGTTTTTTGTAGATCCTGTAAGACTTGTTTCCATCCTTCCTCAGTTTGAGTTTTTTTTGGTTTTTTTTTAATGTGAGATTCTCACACGGTTTTGAAATCAGGAAGTTTATCTGCAGGTCAAAGTCAGTTTCGATTTTTTTCTACATCTTAGGGTCTAAGTTTGTTTTCTCGTGCGAATTATTAAATTCTGACTGTTACTAAAAAATATTTAGTTTGGATGAGAAAATATTCTCGGTGCACAAACAATCATAATTATGTGGGAAAGTTGGACTCTGACTGTGTGACTGTGTACAAGAAACAGTAGTTTTATATTTTTAATGCACCACAGAAATATAAAAAGTTTGATGCAGAATAACGCATATTATTATAACATGTTTGGGACCCACCCGCTCGTAAAAAGCTTACGTGTTTAAAAATAGGTACATTATTATTATTGTTGTTGTTGTTATTGTTGTTGTTAGGAGTCGTGGTATTATTAGTATTATTATTAGACAGTGCGGGTACTTTAGATGGCTATTTTTCACTCACATCCTGTCAGGCTTGAAGAACTTGGGAGCTGCGCTGCATTTGTCTGCTGTGAATCCAGTGATATTTGTTTATTGCAGCATCTCAATCTGAGAGAAACTGGAACTAAATAGAATTTTCATTGTTGCCTGCCAATCTATCGATGTACTAATTTTAGAATCTCTGCTAATCTATTTATGTCTAGCGAGTTCTACTAAATAGCACACAGAACGTCTGTAATGTTTGTTATTCGTGTCTTCTAAGTCCATTAGATCAGAGAGTGTAAGACATGTCAGTAATCCTAATACAAACAAAGACATTACAGTTGCTCATCCCTTTGCAGGCGGTACAATGCATGCGATGAGATGATTGCAGTATCAAGTATTTACAAATTGGCATGAAAAAGCAAACGGTACTATTAGTTATGCATTTTTTTTTCCTGTTATTGTGAAACCATACGTGGCCATTCAAAATTAGGCTAATTAATATAAATGTGAGATATGTTAAAGATGTTTGTACACAGGTATAGGCAAACAAGTCTGTGTCACTTTGCCTGGAACTTTGAAAGTAATGTCAGGATGCTTATTTTAGAGTTGTGTAAACGGTGATAGCAGTGATCATTACCTTCACTGTGGGGTGGTTAATTGACCGTGAAAGGGGAGCATGTGTTTTCCTTAGGGTAATTTGCTCTTGGTTTCATTTGTGGTATTTAATGTGGTCCTGAGAGTTGCGTAGGAATATCGGACACCGAGGTGGTTGATGATGCAGTAGAGAGATTTTTTTTAATTACTTTTGGCTGCTGGACATGCCTTTGTATATATCTGTGTTCTGCAAGGTTCTCTGGTGTTTTGGAAGTCTTTTCCAAATTGGATATGAAACTTTGCATTGTTTATCTTTATAAACAAGGCACACAGCCATTAATATAGAAGCAAGGAATCAGAGCAGACTGGGATTCAACAAGCCTTAAAAACCCAGACGGTGAACATGGAAACACCAGCGGGTGTCAGGTTTTTATGTAGTGTGACCTTCCCTTCTACTTGCTGTCAAAGGTCAGAATATTAAAAATTTTTGGTCGTTAACTAATTTGTCAGCGGCTGGATGACTCTGTGTTGCCTCACACTTGCAGGGTTGGGCGGGGGTGGGGGGGGAGGGGGTTTGAATTCCACATCCCTGTGAGATGACTGCAGGTACCCTGTGATAGACTGGTGTCCCATCCACAGTGTAATCCAGTGACCTGCTGTCTGGGATAGGCTCCAGACCTCACCTGATCATGAACAGGATAGGTTCGTAGAACGTGGGTGGATGAACTGAACTCACCTGTTTCGATGAGCAATTTGTTTGTCGTGGTGAAATCATTTTACTGGTGCTGTTACTTATTACCTAACTGTAGGGAGCTGAAAGGTGGACATTTAACATGATGTGGGATTTCAGCACAAGCAAATTAAGGAAATTGATTCTCAGAAATGGCTGCTGTCATGGGGTTAATGCAGTGTTGATTATGGGTGCCAACAGTTTATTTTAACTGGACATCTGTGCATTGATGACACATTTATCCTGTGGCATCTTGCAACAGTAATAATTTTTGCTGCTGTTACTCTAGAGTAATGACAAACAGCATGCTTGGTGTAGCCATTCATATCTCCATCTGTGCAATTTTTGCACTTTCTGCAGGGACATGCTGACCAGTAGTAAACCGCCCAGCTACCCGTTCATTCACTCTCCTCCCTGCAAGCTCCCATCCTTTGCAACCGGCCATAAATCTGCCTAATCTGGATTAAGTTACGTGTCACGATGATTTAAGCCCGTTCGACGGGATAATGCCCAGACTTACTGCATCTGGCAGCGCCTAAAAGGAAATTCAGCAATTACCAACTGGCCCTGATTGCTAATGTGCGTGAGTCTCCAAGGGGCAGCATGTGAAGCTGATGGAGAAACAGGCTTTGTGTTGAAAACGTAGTCTTTCAGCTGTCTCGTAAGTGCAAGGACACTGCCTTTCCTTGTCCTAAGCTGCTCTGAAAACCTCCGCAGTTTCCCTTCCAGAACATCTGTGTCTACACACTCGTGCGTGTGGCCAGTTGTCCTCACACATTCAAGCCTTCCCCACCGAGGATAACTTGTTCTTCCACCCACAACTCTACTGTTATTAACCACCGTTCTTTAAATACACCACTCGAAAGGTCCGGCTATGTCTCAGAAACAGAGAATAAGATTTCCAGGCTGCGAAATATCCTTTCCAAGTTTTGTGAACGGCGTCCGAATGTGGCTGAGAGGAGACCATCACGGTGCATTTCTCCTATATTAATTATGACTTTACATTAAACGCAAATTTGTTTTATAAGCTAATTTTTTCAACGTTTTTCAAAACCATAACAACATTTGCATTTGCCTCAGACCAACTCCGCTCTTCTCAAAGTCTAGCGATCACCTACTGTTCCTCGTCTGACTTACAGTTCATTTTAAGGTGATACGACATTTTTTACTGATGCTTTTGCATATGGTTTTCCTGGGATGAATGGTCAACCCAAATAAGGAATTTTTTTCTCTTTGATGATTCATTTTCAGTAAGTTAGCAGACAAATTTGTTTGAAGTAACAGGGACACAGTGGCTCTTGGTACCGTTTGTCTGTGTTTTAAGGTGCTTGAAGGATTCTTCTTCTAAAGGCCGCTTTGCACAGGTGGATAGCTCATAGACTACCTCCAATGATGGCAGGCCTACAAACATAACCTGAACCAGATACCTTTTGGGTTCTAAAAGCCTGACCATAAGCCCTATACCATCTGCTACAGCACACTGGGAAACGGATTAGAAAAAATCGATTTGGTCAGCTTTATGACTTACAGCATTTATTGCTTACTGGGCGATGCTTTAAATTTCACACCACAATCATATCTCAAAACCATTCAGCTGACTGTAAAGCCAAGGGTTGTAAATTTTCCCATGTGTTTCTGTGCAAGAGACACTTGACTGACACAGCATTTTTTTCAGACTCCGTTTTCACAGATGTCTGTTATTAATGGTAGGAGAAAAATCACACTCAATTCTGTGGATTTTTATGTAAGACTTTAAATAACTCTAAGACACCAGAACAATGAATATGCTTTTGATTATTTTATTTGACTGTTTTAAGAGTTGAAGGGTATCTGTGGTAAGAACTCTAAGAAATTCACATGTACATAATACAGTGTACATTTTTCCTAAGTACAATCAGCATTTCTCACCTTTCATCCGAGTCCCAGGCTACATCGCATCCTAGCACCTCTAGGGACTGTCAGAACAGGTATCGCGTCACTGAAATGATCTTCTTTGGGTCACCACAGGGTCACACTTCAACTGATCTCCCCTCCTCTTTGAAGGCAAACGGCCAAGAAGTTATCATTTTTAATTTGACCTTTACACGAGCTCAGTCATCGCCAAACTGTTATACACTTTTCCATGTTTATTTCATTTGTTTTTTGGTCTCCTCAGATGTCGAACTGTGAATTAAAACAAGAACAACTGTGGAATTGCGTCCCAGTTTCTTTCTGGTACAATGTAATAAGTTCATTTTCAAAAAAAAACACTTGTTTCGTACTAGTCAGTTTATTGTGTTTGTTTTCTAATGAGGATTCCCTACACAATTTTATGACAGGACACTCGTTGTTTTAGCAACAGTGACACCTGATAAACTGAGGGGAAAAATATAGCCATTAGCCAAACAGAAATTAGTAGCGATAGGACGAATTTGGTTTTCAAGTGCACCAATGAGCTGCAAGCTCTTTGCAATGTGAGGACGTGGAGACAGCCTGATAGTTGCTATTCACTCCTGAGACATACTGTAATAAGAGGGGAGGCAACAAGTGCAGTTTGACCATGAGATTCCCGACCAATAGGGCTACACCACAGACCTGTGTGCCGCAAAGCAATACAAATAATAATAATAATAATAATAAAAATAATAATAATAAAAATACATCAAAGAAGACCTGCAGAAATTCCCAGGCACTTGTGATGTAGAGTATATATATTTACAATTGTAAGTGCTACAAGCCATCAAATCATCACGTTCAAGAAGATAACACTTTAACAAGAAAACCATAATCAGATAGCACAAAATCAGCAAGAGAATAAAAGTGGGTAATTTCAGATTCATTTAGGGGAATTAATTTTACATCTGTGCATGAATGTAACGGGGGTTAATGTCAAAGATGGCTGCTCTGTGTTCCAGCGTCTAAACTGGAACCACAGGTAGAAACCTCCTCCATTGCAGTAAAAAAAGTCAGGAATCAAAATTGATCAGAAGGCTCTTAATTCACCGAATTATCAGGTGTACATTAAATGTGGCACGCACTCAAACACACAGAGGGCTCTGCAAAATATATGCCACAATATGTAACGTTTTTTCAGTGCAAGTCTTCATTGTGTTTCAGGAGTTAAGTCTGGCTTAATGGTCTCCGAAGGGGCTGGATCAGTTTAGACTAAGCTGCACATTAAGAGATATTAGAGATCTTGCTAATACATTTATATAATGCACAATGAGACTCTATATTTGCATGGAAAAAACAATGCTAATAGGTCTGTTGAGATGAAAAGTGAAGAAAAAAACCATCTTCCTTGGTTCTTCAAAGACAAACAATTAAATGCAATGTCCATACCTAAGGCCAAAGGAAGTGAAGGAAATGGTGATTTGGCAGGAAGGTCTTCACCTTCATCGTACTATGCCATGTTGGGTTATTCATTTCCATAGCCTGCCATTTTAGAAATATCTTTGTACAGATCCTTGAGAAGAGGATGGCATCATAATGATACTTTGGGCAATGGAACTCCATTATTTCTACACCAACAGCATACATTTATACAAACAGAATGTTTAACCACGTCTCTCAGTTCAGGTAGCCCTAAGGTTACCCCAACTGCAGCAGATACCGGTGAAAATCCACTCATGGCTGCTGGTAATTGAGCATTAGCCAATGAGCGGGAGCAAATACCTTATTTCTGAAAGGTAGTAATACTTTCAAGGGAACTGTGTGAGTGTGTGTGTCTGCCATGTTTATATTACATTGTGGAGACAGAATGTCCATAGGAGGTGATAAAAACCTCATTCTTACCTTGTGGAGACGTGTGCTGTGTCCTTACAAGGCAGAACTCAATTTTATAAAAACCTGTGAATGTAACCAAAAAACCAAAAGAATCTGTTGTGCGTGCATATGTATCTCTGTGTGTGTGTGTGTGTGTGTGTGTGTGTGTGTGTGTGTGTGTGTGTGTGTGTGTGTGTGTGTGGTTCTGAATGTATGAATCGGCTTTATTAGGCTTTTCCACCCTGAGCATAAACATACATTTACAATTTTGGTATCCAGTCACCTTAAGCCTCCACATTTCGAAACGCGATCACCCTCCTACTGTGGATGTGAAAACCTGTGAACACGTATTTGTTCTGTACATTCCGATTGTGACAGCAGCACCATCAACACTCTGGAGTTAGACAACGTGAGCCTTACGCACTCCTGGGGTCTTCTGCCTCCACCTTTCACTTGCATGTCTGATAGAACCTGAAAACCCCAGCCATTTTCTGATGAAAAGCCTGAAGTTACCCACCATTGTGCATTTATTAACTTCATTTTAGTTCTTATTCTGTGAGGAGGTAAATAGTCTAACTTGACCCGGAGCCTCTGCCTTAAATGAGAAAACAGATTAACCAAAAACCACTATGTCAAGCTATTTTCCCTTGGCCATTTTGCTCGATTGTGAGTTCCCTTAGCTTACATTCAAGTCATTCTGGACACTTACAATCGAGAGAACTCCTCACCTTAATGAGTGTCACCCAATCCTTTGACTTGCTATCCTGGGTATAACTGAGGCTTAGTGATACGTTAGGACAGTTCACAATACGTGTGAAGAGAGCGTCAGGCTATATGTGTGTGACATTGAGGAACGGTGCCCTGACCCTGAAACACAGAATAACGTGTGTTGCAATGCAGTACTGTAGCTATGAGTCTGTTCACCATAGCTCGTGACTAACGTGCGTTACGTAAAATGCTGTCCTGCAAACAGATAAGACCACGGTGTTGTTATATGCATCATATTATAATGTAATGAGTTTCCACATGCTATCTGTAACACATACAAAAAACAAGTCAATATCTTTGTCCAGAAAATACAATAGACAGTATGTAATGTATGCACCTTCACTGCTACTCACACATAATAGGTTATCGATTAAGAGAGTATAGTCCAATAATGGAGGCGGGAGGACACAAACCCTTCGTCATCTACACTAACTTAGTCATTCCTTTTTGCAATTTTTAGCAGAGTGACTATAAAAGTCATCTCCTAGATCCTGTGTGTGTGTGTGTGTGTGTGTGTGTGTGTGTGTGTGTGTGTGTGTAGTTGAAAAGATCCCTACTTTGCGCCTTACTGTGTTCAAGCCAAAGATTCGGGGCCTTGTGCTATACAGATCGATGACTGTGTACAGGCCAGTGACACACTGTCACGCAAGACTTGACCTCCCGTTCCGTTTAGCCTATAAAAGAACAAGAAGACGTCGCACCCTTTGTCTCGTTGTTCGTTATCTTCCATTGACTCACGTGTAAATTCGATAACATAAAAAACCCAGATATGTTAAAATCTATTTAAATCCATGAATCTGAGTCAGTCATCTCTCAAAATTCTATTGTTTCGACATATTTGTCCAGTACTTTAACACTGGCAGTAAAACCATTGTTGTAACTCAGTGTAATTTAATACTTGGCCATTTGGTTGGTTAATTGTTGAGATCCTCGTTAATGAGAAAAGCAGATTCTCAGCTGTCTGGTTTAAGCTATGGACATCTGGTGTGTAATCATAATCTATATGATACAGTACTTTATAGAATTTACACTGAGGTTAACACGACATTTGTGTTTTTGATTGAGGGAGAATAAAAACAAATATAAAAGGAAGGCAGGACTGGAATACTAAGAAAATTCGGTAGTCCCCGAAAATACTGCAAGCTAATTTCCTGAGCAGATACTGAAATGAGGAACCCAATGATAAAAGTGCAAATGAAGAGGTGTTTTCTAGCACTGTAGAGACAGCACGACAGCATTTATGGCTCATATTCCTACTAAAGGGTGGTGAATTGTGGGTAGGAAATGGGGGGCATGAAACCAGTTGATGTAAGTAAAGGTAGAAAAGACAAGGAGATTATAGAAGTAGCATTGTGGATGTAGCTGTGATTATACTGATGTCAGCAACAGGAAAAAAGACAAGTTCCTTTCAAAGGTGTGGGTAAAAGGTGTAATATCAGATTGTAATGGTGCTGGATTGGGAGAACATGGCAGAAAGTGAGATCCATGACAGATTAAAGTTGGGATGATTAGAACAGAGATGGTCATGACCAGTGAAGGACAATCATGACAATCTGGGCAAAAATCCCATCCTTGCCAATGAGTGTTTGTCTAAGGGAACTGTGGGGAGGCGTCTTCATGCGATCTTTTTTTGAACCCATCTCTTACTGAAGGTAATTATACTCGTCTCTTTCCGGAACTCAGCTTCACCCTTTGCTGTACTTCTAAAGCTCCTATCCTGGTGTTGTCTAGCCCCCTTTCCTAACTACCTAATAAGTTAATTGCATGAGAGATGAACATTAAAGTAGTGGGTTTGGATTTCTTTGAGGGAAATGATGCAGGGTTCGGTTGACCATGCCCTCACACCGCTGAGGTGGCCGTGATGAGACTTTGAGCAATGTCATCCCTGTTGATCTTACGTAGGGCGGAGCACAGCGCATCTAAACTGGCACAATCCTTGCTGGCCCAGTCAGTTAGCAAGGCTCGAATTGGGTGTTCCTCCTGGCGGAAGGAGTTGATGTGATCGACTTCGTACCCCAGCAGCCCTGCCAGGTTGCACCAGTCTGTGTCATCATCTGTCCCCGTCCCCTCACCTCCAGAGCCCTGGTTCAGCAGTTTTTCTACTTCTTCACACTTGTGAGGCGGTAGTGCGAGGCTGCTGTCGCCGTCTATCTTCAACACTGTCAAGAGAGGAGCACAGAGGTGTGTTAGCCTGCAGCTAAAGACAGGAGCTAATGCAGTGTGTGTGTGTGTGTGTGTGTGTGTGTGTGCGCACGTCATTAGATAACTCCAACACTGCAGTTCCCTAATGTTATTTTTTTGAGAGAGGGGGCACAAGTTAAACTTTCCTTAAACAATCTTAACGAACATCTCCCTCAAATTTTACGACAATCTCAGCTGCAGTTTCAATCAACCTGGCTTCCAGTAAACTAGTCAGCTGTACATTATGCGATTGTACCTTTGTACAATCCCTCAGGTACCGTCTCTCAGCCTCAAACTCAGTGCAAGTGATTCTTGGGACTGGATGACAAATAACACAGCGACTGGATGATGAGCGGCAGGTTAGTTGGAGAAAGCGACTTCCTTTTCAGCCGATTAGACACCCAGGAAGGACGAATACAGCACAACACATAAACGACACACAAAAGTCGAAGATGCTGTTTCACACAATACAGAAATCATAACCAGCAATTTTGACACTACGTGTCTTCCTGGTTTCAAACCTTCATTCCCGGTTACTGGGGACCAGACAAAATGGAGCATTCGAAAGTAGTAGCTAAGACATGAGAAGGATTACCACCTTGTTTTCCCTCACAAGAAGCCTCTCCTTCCCACTTATCGTTGGTATTGCCATGTCTTTACCCCTCGTTATCGTTCGGGTTATTTTGGTGACCTGCTCTGGATCATTTCTACTGGTGCACATTTTCTCCAGCTGCTGAAGCTCTGTCAGTGACATCATCCTTGCAGTTCCCTTTAACCGATACTTCAACTTCAGGCGTGGTCTCGCGTCGGGCACTCTGTACCTGCAATTTCATGACAGTTAAGTAATCTGTAGTCATAGGTGCGTGCAAAGACTTTTGTTTATTTATCTGCACCAGTGGTTTTCAGTTACAGTCTTGACTTTTCTTGAATGTCCCTTGGTACTTGTTGTAGATAATTGTTCTTTTATTCAGGTAAAAAACTAAGGAATCCCATATTCCATGCGGTATGGGCAGCACCAACCTGCTACTAGGGTGCAGCAGGGGGGGTGTGGTATCACTAATCAAATAAATGATCACTATCCCCACCCGCAGGTGATCTGTTTAAGTCCTCTAACTCTGTTTCAAACTGCTTGAGCAGATCTCTGACAAGAAGAAGCCATTTAGAAGAAGTTGCTTTGCTGAAAGCCATTTGCAGTGGTGTTGGCTGTTTAAAGTATTTCCTATAAGACTTGTGTGTGACATCTTATCACATTTCATAGGGTTCCTACAAATTGACCCTTGGAACAACCTGATCGTGACTTCTGGGTGATTTTCATATCTTTATCTTTATTGTAAGTGACAGAGGCCACTTAACTTGTGATCTGGCTTGATCTCATTTTGCACAGGTAAACAAATTTGTATTTTCCACATCTTGCACTTTAAGATATCGTTTTATCTAGTCTTTCTCCAATTGTCTAACTTAAAAAAAGTTAAATAAACACCCCCCCCCCCCCCCCCCAGCCAAACTGAAAAGGCGCTATATCGAACTATATCTTTAATCATCCTGCTTTTTCCAGACAAAATCTGAGTTTCTGAATATCTTTTAGCAAATGTGCTTGAAAGGCAAGCTGGGGTTTATTTCATTTTGAAATGACCTTCATTATCTCCACTTCAGTACATTTACAGCAGACTAGAAAATTGCAGGAGTTGCCCAATGTCTTGTCTCCTGTTACACTGACAGTGTTTCACTGTCTGTGGCTTCTGACTGTCGTCAGGTACTTCCAAACTGAAAGTAAATGCTAAATGACTATTCTGAATGAGAATTGCTGTGGTTTGTTTATTCTCTGTAGCCATTTCGACACTTCGCAGCAGTGAAATTTTTGAAAGTAGAGAATTCAACCACTGTCAATCCATTGTTCTAAACTGAAAGGTCTGAAAATACAAAATATTGCATTATATATAAACAGTAGGAACACAGCTAGTAAGAAAAACATGCTTGTTTTTCTATTCTCCTTTACCTCAGTTTTTCAATGAAAGTGGTTTGTTTGCATTTATTTCCAGCATGCTATAATTAGCAGACAATTTGGTATTAATGACCTCTTTTATCAAAAGGTCACGGAGTCTGTGATTCACCTTTGCCTACCGACATAAGCTTATCTTGAATTTTAACAGCTGATGCAACTGCTTATAAATATACTCCTGTATATCGATCATATATGCTACAGCATGTCTAAAAATCGCATATCATACTCTTTAACGCCTGTAAAAATGGTCATTCTATATGGGTACAAATAAGTCCAAGAAAATGGTCAGCTTGCATGGTATTTATTTGAAATTTTTAAATATTTACTTTACATAGTTGTGCTTTTTACTTTAATTCAAACATGGGAAATAGAGGACTTTGGCTTTCGAGTAATTGCAGGCAGATTTCAGGAATGCGTGTGGTTTCATTGGATTTTCTTCAGTGGTTTCTGGTTTTGATATCCGCTTTCCAGTGCTGAGGGAATTTTCTTTTTGAAGTCGTACGTGTGTGATTTTGGAGACCCACGGAATGACACATCTTGTTTTTAACCGTGATACTCTGTGATTAAAGCTACTCCAGCATGTGCCTGCATGTTTAATGGACACGAGCATCATCACCGTCATTAATGAGTTGCCCATGCATTTTGTTGTATTTCTGCAATGCTGTTTCAGCATTTAAAAAATTCCCCGGCAGCATACGTATAATTCCTCAACCTTGGTTTGGTTTAACATGCTGATAAGAATATTTACAGCGCTATCTACTTCAAATTGCACACCTTTCATTTGCTTTAAGTTTATTGCTATATGCAACCGGTACACATCGGTACAATGGAATTCTTACTTGATATGTGTTTTCTTAAGCAACAAAACAATACTTCATTCCTGCTATGCAGTGCCTAGCACCTAGATACACAGCAAAACGGCAACATCCGCTCAAACCAATATTGTAATATTACTTAAAATCTGAGGTCTGAATTCAGTTGTGAAATCATGATAAATTAAAACCAATTAAGATCATTTCCATCTTTTCAAATTTAAGAACGTAACATTTTGCCAATAAAGATGAGAAAATGCACTGCATAGAAGGAATGATGCTAATCACTTTTAAATCATTTCTTGGTGTGTTTTGGTGTGCAAATATTCATTCTAAGGTAGATTAATCTTCAGATCTCCGAATGGTGACTCTAAACCATTTCTAAATCTCTAAACCGTTTCAAAGCACCTGGCATTCATGGGAAATTAAGGATTAGAAACCAAAGAATGGTAAGGCAAACGGTATTTTAATATAAATATTGCATGACTTTTACTCAGCACAAACGTTCAAAAGAAATCAGAACAGAAAACGTGTCAACAAAAAAGCGAGGGCCCTTATAATCTAATGTTTACGGGTTCACCATGAGGGCACCGATTGTACAATTAAGCAAGTTATTTACATTGAATTTTCCGAATAAAATGTCTGGCTTTATAAAAATTTCAAATTCTACGAAATTTGAAGTCATAATAACAAATCGTGTTATATAAGGAGTTAGGTACTGTAATCCATATGACCATCATCATCATCATCACCTCATTGTCAAAACGAGTCATTTGTATTAATCGTATGTTCTTTCTCTAACAATGACAGTCAAACCCGTCATTTACACTACCCCCAGACAAAGATCAGCGCAATACATGAGAAATGTCTGTACATATGTTAAAGTTATCATAGTTCACAATTAAATGCAAAGTCTTACGATAAGTGCCGTGTTCTCCTGTGCCATTTTTGTGCACTTAGGAGTGGCACGAAAAGCCAACTTGAAGCAACCATTAGGCATCTCTCCCACGAGAGGCAACACACTTTTTCGATTTAAGGCCCTGTGGGCATGGAAGCCTTTCATCAAGACCCAAGAAAGATTTCTTCCGAAGGGATCAATGTCAGTTATTAATAACAAGTGACCCTTTGTGCCAAAAGTCACTACATCAAGCTCAAAACAGCATAGACAGAGACCAAGGCTGGCAAGAAGCAAGACTCACTGAAAGTTGAAAGAGCTCACAGGAAGCATACCATGATTTGATGGACTGAAATGCTGTCTTAACAGAAAGTCAATGTAGCCAGCCATGTGTGATGGCGAAATCCCTCCTTCTCCTGATCACACAGATGGCATGGTTTGATGGTATCGCTGGTTAAATTTTACGTTTCTTTTAAATGTTGAACAAGTTAACTTGATTATTAAACACAAGGACGTCAAAATTAATGTGCTGATTATTAAACGGAAGGATAATGTCTCTGACATCAAAAATCATGTGTTCACATTGATAGCTTATCTTTATTTAAAATGAAACCACGTTGTTTGAATTTTGATTATGTTCTAGAAATGAATAGAAACTAGACTGAAGTAATCACATTCTAATAGTTTTCAAGTTTGTTTATAACTGAGAGAAAGTGTTTGAAAGTCTACAACATATTAAAATTCAACTTTTGTTTTGTTTTTGTCTCCCCTCCATGGGTATTTATATGCAAGGTTTAAAAGATATTTACGGTAAAGTTTTGTATTATTGCTATGGTTTAAAAGATTTTTAACGGTTAAGTTTTGTATTATTGCTATGGGAAAAGGCCATAATGACAGCATTTTTGGCAAAACTCCAAAGGCCATCAAACTACATGGAGCCTAATTTAATGACACTGACAATACAGATTCTAATTAGGACCTATCAAATACTGATTTCCCTTCAAACTGTTGCCAGTCTAGAACAGGGTGCAGATACCGGCTATGTCAAATAACATCTACTAACAAGAGTGCAGAGAAAGGATACATTCCACCACAAACTAGCAACATGCTATGCGAACAGAAGAGCAGCTGATGTAACCCTTTATGATTGTATAGAAAACCCCAACATGGAGTCTCCCCTTAAGAGGCTCCCGTAACCATGCTCAGCGATGGCTTCCTCATTCACGTCAGGTCATCTCATATGACAATCAAGGAAAGTAGCAAATGCCTAGATTTTGAGTGGATAGGCAATTATAATAAGAGACGTAAAGTCCTATAAGGTAGCTGTAGAGGTAACCAAAAATTTGAATTTATCTAGCTAACATTGTTTAGCAAGCACTTATCTACTGGTAATTATGTCCTTGCAGAAATGCGTTACATGAATGTGTAGTTGTATATATTATTAGTGTAATATATTAAAGGCTCCACCCCCAAATGATAAGCATGGGTGTATGGATGGACGGACAGATGGATGATATTCATATTTCTTGCTTGCAAATATGTAACATAAACTTGCTTAGTATTACATGTATAATGCACAAGTTTAAAAAATGAGGACATTGTGAAACACTCTCAGCCTTGTTGAAGAAATTAAAAAATGTCCCTCCTGAGTATACACAGTAGCTAATATATTACTAATGAAAGATATGCTCTGATGACATCAGTATTTCTCGATAGATGAAGAAGCAATATTATACGGAAACAATTTTCAATAAGAGCTAGGAAGGTATGGAAATTCGAACATGCCTTTAAGAAAATATATGTATGGTTTGATTTTCAGGTAAGTCTTGTGCCTCTCCACGCTAACATTATAATCCTCTAGGTTTAGGAGCAGCAATAGAGCCTCTTTGATGGAACCCTGCAGAACCTTGGCCGAATCATTTTGTATGATTTATACTTGAAATTCTTACGCAGATACCAACACAACATTACATTTTCCAAGCTGTGCTTGAATTCACAGCATTACCACCTGCTACCAGAGGCTAGAACTAGATCATAGGAATGGCTGAAATACTTTTAGATGGGGTGATGATGATACGTAATGAAGTAATAATTTGTAAGTGATAAAAGTCTATTTTAACTTGGAAACTCTTCCTAAAATAACCAACACTTACATCTGCATCTCATCCAGTCAAAGCCTCACGCAGCGAAAGGGTGGAGCAGGACAATGAAATCACTGTTGTATACCACACTTAAACTGCTGCACAGACTCCACACAGGAGAACATGCAGCTGACTCTGCTAGGTTTTTCAGGTTTTTTCAGGTTTACTCACAAATGTTCAAATATTTATTCAGCTCTGCACTCAGCGTTGGATACATATATCAGTTTGCCGTGATAAAACACACAAAGGGCAGCGAACAGAACATATCGAAACAAGGAAATTGTTAGCACGTTAGCAAAATGATGCTTTCACTAAATAAAAGAAAAAAAAAAAAAGAAAACTCGAGTTTCTTTGTTAACCCAGAATCCAGGATTTAAGCAGAGATCATGTCCATTGACTTTATGTGCTATTTTCTGCAAGTTTGCTGGAGTCTAAGACATCACATGACTGCCCCCCCCCCGCCACAAGACATCCATTTTGGCTTTTTGCTGCAGATGGTATCTCCACCGGCAACAATTCTGTTACCCATAATTCTGCAAATGACAGTACATCCACCAGGAAGCAGTTTCCCACTCCTATGTTCAAAGTTCTGCGGCACAGTATGGCCACTGGAAATTGGAGAAAGTGTTTGCTAAATCAGTGCATGCATGGCTTCCTGGAGGCTGTCAGGAGGTTCACTCTGGAGTCACACCCACTTTAAATGCGAACCTGTCTGTGTTTGCATCTGCTGCTGCTGCTCCTGTAAGCTCTGGCTGTCCACAGAGATGCCGCTGTCACTGTGCAGTTTCTCCCCCTCTGGGGATGGCGTCTGGCTCACTGTGCAGTTGTTTGCCCCCTGCTTGTTCTGCTTACAGCTGTTCCATCTGCAAGATGAAAAAAGGGATCTGGCACATTCTTATTTTTGCTCTTGGAAAAAAAAAAATCACATTTTGGGGAAGTAGTTCTGTTTTGTACGGACATAAAACGGCAAACAATATTTTTGGTGCAATTGTTTTGCCTCAGAATACACAGAGACAAAGTATTTTGGATGCCAATTAACCGGGGTGTTCATAGACTTCTGGACTTGGCTAATGAAGGCATTGTGACACCGGTATATAAATTATTGTAAATTATATACCAATGATATTCCAACATATAATGGAATGCCTTTCCTGAAGAACAGAGGCTATAATAACAACAAACAGAAGAACAACTTTCTATTTATAGCCTTGGCTTTGGAATGAGATGGCCATATAGTGTAATATCATGTATTAATATAATGTATTTTTCACTCGAAGTCAGTGTTTTGTGAAAATGGGTTAAAAGATTAGTGTCAGGTGACCAAATATTTAAACCTCTACTCGCCGTCCTCGTGATTGTAAGTCTGATCTTACAATCTGAAGCCATCTGTAGGTTGTTTGTTTCAGTCTGATTACGACAAACAGACTCTGAGTCTGGGTTTGAAGATTTTGTAAACAGGAGAAGACAAAACAATCTGTCAATATAATGCATGAGCCAATAACATTACATGCATATTTCAACATGTTTTTTAAATGACCAAAAAAGACAGAAAAAAAAAGCCTTTGGGCAAAAAAGGAACAGATGGCCTAATTAAATTTGAAACTGCAACAATCTGGAGCTTAAAACCATACCGTCGCTGTTCGGTCTGTACTAGTCCCCCATTTCGTCAAAGAAATGTCACCACCTTGGAAGACAAATATCTATTTTTATATTTGCCGCCACGGTTTACTTAGCTGACGATACAATTTCCCATGTCCGAAACAATGACCCCACATCACTCCTTAACTCTGGTCGTCTGCCTGCTCTATCGTAAATTCATCCCGTGCCCAGTGACCACCTACGGCTGTGCTGCTCACTTCTTGAAGACGACAAAGGCCACCAGGCCTACCACCACAGCAGCCAGGATGGAGCAGTAGATGGGGATGAGCTTCTTGTTAAGCCCCTGGCTGAAGGGTTTCACCGAACTGGGCCGGGTCGTGGTTGCGCCATCAGGGGGTGACACTGGCAGGGCACTCTCTGTGAAGAAGGGTGGCAAAGGAATGGTCGATGTCTCCGGTGAGACCGAAGTATACTGCGGATCTGTAGCTGCAAAGAGACAAGGAGCGAAACAGAGGTTACAAAATAAAGTTAACCACAGATGATCTGGAAATTTCCATCTCAGTCTGCTCCTGTCTCAGGTGGCCTTTAAATGAGAGTTTGGTCTATTTTTCACAATACTACTAAATAGCAGTTTCTCCATGTCACACCAGAGAAACCACATCCTTGCAGCTGCATTAAATATGTTTTGCTGTAAATAATTGCAAATTCAATTTGGTTTTGAAGAGAATAGAAAGTTTCCATCGCAAGGCATTGTATAGCTCCGTAGGACCCAAGATCGCTTGTAGGAACCTTCGAGGCAGGTGGGACAGCGCCGATGGACCAACAGAACGTTCTCTGCCTATCGAGCCTCAGGGTGTAGCCTGAGGGAAATCCCTGTGATCCCGCTTTAAAATTTCAGGAAAATCCATCGGCCACAGCATGAACGACATGGCAGTATAGCGTTATACGAGGGATCCAGATGGGCACACCGTGAGTACGTGAAAAACAAGAAAAGATGAGAAATGTTGCCCACGCAGCAGGCACCGTATTTATTACAGTGAATCCCACAGCTTAATTTTCCCACCGCATTCTTCAAACATATCTTTTGAGTAGATTTAAAACTTCTGATCCTCCGTTTAAAAGTGTCTGTAGCTCTGGATCTTATTGGAAAGTGTTGTTTCATGCCTCAATCACAGAAAAACAGAGACACACTCTAAATTCAGGAAAAACAAAACCATACCTCATGCTCGGCGGACACTGCTGACCAATGTATGTGCTTATGAAAAGATTCTTTTATGCAGATGGATACTAAATTAAACTCCAGGTGTGAAACGTGAGTGCATTGCAACTGGTAAATCATCAATTTCTACCCTTTACCAGGTGTCCAAGAGTTTCTTACCCTTTGCACTCAGTCAGCAAAACGCTGTCTTGGTGCAACTGACCGTCTAGCTCAGTTTAAGTGATCTCCCTGACACAGATGGCATCCCTTATTCTTTCGATTTCTTTATTTGTTGACACATTTCTGGCAGAGACATTTCAGCTACATCCTTTCCCAAGTGTGGTGTGCACATTATAAACAGTTTACAATTTTGCACAAACAAAAAGGCATTGGCTCATTTTAATATCTGGCCAAGCAAAATCAATATATCATCAGTGTATTGGCCTTCGCAAGTCCATTTGATTGCTTGTTTTGTATAAGATGCAGATGAATGCAGAAATGAGTTTGCACTTAGCCTTCATGTGTGTTCTGAAATTTCTCTCACATGCCTGCTCTTAACAGATCCTCCAGTTTCTCCCCACCGTATCCCATAGCCCAGGGCTCTATCTAGCCACTCCAGCGAAAGATTGGGGTGGGGTAACTACCAGATGCTCATTACTTACAGAGACATTCATTGTCATGAACAGAGCCCTTCTTTTGTTGCTCTCTCAGTGTCACTCTGGTGGTCAACTTCCTCAGCACATGTCATCCTTGCTTCCTTTTTTTTTTCTTGGTTCTGCCCCCCCCCCCCCCCGCCCATAGTTATCTTTAGATCTCTTCATATGGCTTCTTCTGTACATGGGGCTATCTTGTATCAAGACTTTCCGGTTCTGCTGTCCGGTTCTCCCATACTGTCCTCCTTATGTGAATAAACCGAGGCAGGCGGACTGCGATTTGCGGACGCAGGGACACAGGAAGTACAGATGCAGAGGGCATACGTTAGCAGGAATAGTTATGCTACAGCAAAAAGCCTGGCCATACCGTGGGCCTTACTCTGCTCAAACAATGCTGAGAAACACTAGAGAAGCTCAGCTGGCCTTTCAACATTCACCCAGGACTTTTCGTATTAACAATCTCTGCTCTAGTATAATGGAACATGAAATTTTGGACTTCGTTTTTCCCGTACACGTGGGAGTTTCACTTCCCGTAAAAAATCCTCAACTGAAGATTATCACCATCTTATAGTTCTTTTACCATATGAGTGCCTTGACATTACGAGTTTACGTGTAAATATTATTGGGAGATTTATCGTTGGGCAGACAGCTCGGGGTTAAAGTGGCCCGCTGTTGCCCTCAAAGTTAGGAGTTCGACTTCCACCCAGTCTGTGTGTGTGTGGATTTTGCATGTTCTCCCCATGTCAAACGGACTTCCTGCCACAGAGGTATACAGTTAGGCTAACTGGCACCTCTAAAATGTTTATTATGCCCAGCAATCCGGGACGGACGGGTAATGAAAAATGGTTCCTGGACTTCTTACTTGGCATTAGTATCCCATACAGTGACCACACAAACTGTCATCTGAAATAGCGACAGCATATAGGTAAGGATTGTCAGAGACGACAAATGTATAATAGCCTACCGGAACCAATCATTATTTGACTTAATTTAAAAAGTACCATATTTCTATCTTATTTAGCGCTGGCCCATTTGTCAAGCAGCCCACTGGGGAAACTCATGGTTCTTCAGATGCCCAGTCCACCATCGCCTACACCCATTCAGCGGTGAACCCCTGCCTTATGCCCTTTGCTGCCCATGGTAGGCTTCTGGTACCTCCACCTCCCTGAACTGGACAAGCAGTTGGAAGATAAATGGATTTATCATCTGATGATTATGATGATAATTATAATTATGCTTTTCCTCTGCTCTGAAAGATCATCCAACGATATCCCTCGTTCTAAGTGTGTTTTCTACATCACGGAAAGATGAACATAATTAGAAGGAGGAAGGCACTGAGACTGCGGTGTGGAGAGGAGAGTTGGCCCACATGAATGGAAAATCATTACAAACATCTTTGGGCTTTGGGTTTACCACCTCAACATATAGGAACCCTCACACACCTTACTGTAACTCAGCTGTCGTTTAACTGCATTTCCTTTGTCTACTAAGGCTAACTGCTAGAGATGCAAAAATCAGCTAAGCACAGTGGCTCACGTCGGTCATGTCCACCGCTCACTGCTGATACACAGCTTTCAAGTACCATTGAAGGTTTATTCCTAGTCTTCACACTGCAATGAGTATCTCGGCTGATCAGTACAATTCTCACTGGCAGGCTGACATAAGCAATGTTATCCAAAGGTGTTCGAAAAGTCTTAGGCAGACAAGAAAGATTATCTTTAAATCACATTCATTTCGGTATATAATTATGATTTCTTGTTATTCAAAGTGTGCCAGTTTACATATTTCAAAAGATCTCTTCACGTCATCTCAGAATGCACAGTTACCATCCATCAAATTCACGTATTTGTGGAGTTCAACTAGGAGTGTACCTTGTTTGGCTAGTCAATACCTCTTGAAGTGAATTAACTATTTAATTTCGCAAGTTAAGTGAGCTGGTGGTTTAAATTAAACACATGGAGTAGCTGGGTTGCTTTCCCGGAGAGGTTTGAGAACCATAGTGATGTTGTTCAACCCATCCAGCCAGATATCAGTAATATTTTGGAGAACAAATATACAGTAACTGCCCAGAAAAGTGGCCTTAAACATTTTCTCAAACTGCCTAAGACTTTTCCACAGTAAACGCTGTTTGTTTATATATAATGTTTAAAGCTTTTATCTAGCAGTTAGTGCATATTTGCCCAGAACAAAAAAACTATTTAACACTGGAACATACACGAATAAGCAACAATACATTAAGAAGTAACAGGAGATTACTGATATCTCAAGGGTTTTCCAGAAAATGAGTTTAACAAGTCCCATAATCTCTGACTAGAGAAAATTCAATCTTGACTTTCTGGAATACCACCCTTGTTGTATGGCTAGAAGTGTCAGTTTTCACCAGATTTGGAGCTGCACAGCCAAGAGACAACAGAATAAAAAGGGTAAACAAGGCGATGAACTGAAAGGAACACAATGCAAGAGTAGGATTACGGGGACTACGACATGAACAGGTAAGACCAGGGAACTAATAGACAGAGAACTCAAGGTACAGAGCAGGATCAAGACTTGTAGAGACACTCGCAAACACTCGGCAAAGAATAGAGTGAAGACGCTGACTTAAATAACACAAGACACAGGTAGAACACATAAGGGCAATGAGGGCAAGGGCAACTGGCAAACACGGAGACATGATGGGCAGACACGAAACCCCAGTCTGTACTCTGGGCACCTGGATTGCTGAAGCACTGGTGCAGATGTGACAAGAACCACAGTTTTGCATCCTGAACCTTATTCCCACCAACTTAGTTAATTAATAAATTCATGAGGTAAAGATTATTCAAACAAGATGTGCTAACAGCTGAGTTAAAAATACGTGAGGGTGGTAACTGGAAAATACTGGGGTGACTTCAGGAGAGGGGAAGAGGTTATTAACAGATTAACCTGATATACAGAAAACCTACTGTATATATATATATATATATATATCTTCCACTGAATTCATTCATTTACTCATATGATTAGCATCAGAATTTATTGATCATTTGGAAAAGGAAAAACAGAAGATCAAGACTGTATCAAACACATGGTTAAACAAGGAGCTTCCTTCTCAAACTATAACTGAAGGGTGGTGAGGGACAGCCCCCCCCCCAGGTTATGGAGGCTTAATACTGAACAGCAGACCACTGAGCAGCTGTGTGTTGCAGGAAAAATGCAGGGATGACAGGATGAGGTCGGTGATGGGGGTGTGAGTGTGTGTGTGTGTGTGGGGGGGGGGGGTTACCAAGCAGACTGAGGTCTGCAGCAAAATATAATCAGTGCTTACAGAGGTCACCCAGAGATGAAGCGAGGAAACCTGAGCAGAACAAGGAGAAACTTCATCGCTCGTATTGATTGGGAACACTTCTGGGCAGCTGCCATCCCTCTTCGTGATCCCACCATCCTCCTCCTACAACCCCCGCTCTGTCGCCCCTACAGCCACTTCCACCTTCTTCCCCTTTTCTCTTGCAAAACTGAAAACCAAAACCACCCTACTGACACTCTAAAGGCCGGTGTGAAATTGGACTCCCAACATATCCTTATATGTTTGATGTGTGCAAGATTAATACGCATTACACCAGCTGCGACAGCACAGAGGTCTTCATTCTCTTTACAACATAACTGTCCCATCTCCGCGCAGGCGGTCTTCAGTGTATCGTTGTTGTTGTGAATAAATGGTTAACATGGACACGCCGATGTGCATTACAGCAAGTTAGATACAGTGAAGTTTAAAGCCATACCAGCCACATGCTTTTAAGTTACCCTTTAAATCTCTGACCTTTAACAGTCCATTAGAGCCTGTATTAAATTGGAGGCTATAAAGTTCCTACTGACTGCCAACCAGGTAAACACTGCAGCTCCAATGAATGTTTTTTTTATGATACATGCATGGATTTTTTATGTTGCAGTCGGCAGTGCAGTACAGAAATACGTGCAAATATTTAGCAGGCAATCGAAAGACAAACGCAACGTATGGCCTCGGCCGGCTCCATTCCTGAACAGGTTTACATCAAAGATGACTTACCATGGTAACAGCCAGGATGTCTAGCGCTTTCTTAGGGTCTACATAAGTTGCAGGATCATTTGAGAAGGTCCAGGAGTGAGGGTGTGGCTAATGCAAAATAGAGCGATAATTTACACTAGGGCAATGATAACGTACGAGTGAGCAATACAGCTATGATCCCCTGCAGTGAAATGCTCTTATCTCATGTTTAGGCACACTACATTGAAATGAATCAGGTGACCACACAAATCAGTTCAAGACAGAAGCTGAGCTGAAATTAACGGGTACAAATGAGTTTTGTGGTTGCAGGGTGATTAGTTTGTAGAGGTTGAGAGAGGTCAGACATGTCAAAGTAACATGGCAGAATATAGTTTTATGCTGTAATTATGCAGAGTGAAGCACCTTTTCCCTCACAGCAAAAAGAGAGAACAAAATGCTGAGTTTCACATGGCTGGAAACAATAAACCTCTCTGCTCCACAATCTATGCTGACCAGAATAATCTCCCGACTCCTCAAAACCCTTTACTGGGTAAGTGATTGGATGGATGGATGGATGGATGGATGGATGGATGGATGGATGGATGGATGGATGGATGGAAAAATTTGTATCACTAGAATAACCCCTCCCCGCAATGTAATACCAGCATACACAATGACAACCTCAAAGAATTTACCACCGGAAAATCAGTTGTGAATGGAGGACACGCGTTCTGGCATAAGAGTTACTGTCAACCTTTAGTCAGCCTGTGGAATGGTTCGCTTGGAATTCCCTCGGAATGCTGGGCACAAAAGAGAATGGATTCCAGTAGACTGCCGACTCTTACGTGCTCTGCATGTCTGGTACAAGGACACAATTCTTTGACTGGTCTGCCATTCTGAAGAAAGATGCTAAAGAGTAACAAAATGGCATTCGTTCCTTCACACATCCAGAATCATGCTCTATCTAACAACAGACCACAAGGCTGACATTGTGCCACAGAGTGGGGGGGTGGGGTGGGTCAAAGAGGAGGTCAAGACCCCGGTAAGACTTTTGGTTTGAGAGGACTACGTTCTACAAATGAATACAATGATGCACTATACACACAGATGCACACAGAAAGAATAGTCAGCTTTCTGGGGTCTTTCTGGATAAGTACTTCAACTTACCAAATCACATAATTGCAGAGTTCATGAAAAAATTTTAACAAATTTCTGAACAAATTTGAACTTTAATATATGTCTGCACTCAGGCACATGAAAAGTCTTTAAAACATTTTGATGCGGCGTGCCCTTGCAAAGCAACAACAAGGCTCAGATACAAGCGGCCAAGCGTGCGTGTTTTCGGTATAAACACGGGGAGGTTTTCCTGGGCTCCACAATCAGACCAGGCAAACCTATGGCATCTGATTCACAACCGCCCCACTTCCCCAGCATCACACCTGAAAAGAAACGGAATTGGCCTACACTCTTCATAAAGGATATCTGTTAAATCCCAGAAGGCGGTAAGTACATCACCGCCAGTCTGAATCCAGCCGAGCAGGAGCTACTGTGGCGTGACCAGAAGAAGCTGACATACAGGAAGGTTTGAAAAAGCCTGAGAGCTCAGTAGGTCCAGAGCGTACAACAGCACTCGAGACAGCAGTAACCAGTCTTTCAATTTTTCAGTTATTGTTTCCCAAGAACCATTACAAGTGAATTACATTCATATTGACAGATCCAGTAAAGGCTTTAATTGATACTGCACTGTGAGCAGAGGTGAGCAGATGAATTCCTGGACATTGTCCTCATTTAATGGACAAAATAAATTGCAATACCATATGGTACCGATAGGGCTAATGTGATATAAACCATTGTCAGGGGTTTCGATGAGTCATAAGAAGCTGATTTAAACTGTCCTTCATGCAAGGTCATTTCACTGAGGAACTGCATCTAGAATTAATGCCGCATTTATGACTTCATCCACTGATCACTTTAAGAGGTTTTCACCTCCAACGCAGCACTGCTGGGTTCTCCTCGTGAAGATATGGGCCCCTCATTTACGGAGAGATTTCTACAGTAGGATTTCTCGATTTTCCTGCCGTTCCAGCAAGAGTTTGCTGATTTGATTCTGTGGGGGGGGGGGGGGGGGTTGCTCGCCAGCACTGGTTGGAAAGCGAGGGCTAAATAAAAGGGAAAGTGAAACATTGGGAGAAATATCTCAA
>JAACJT020000075.1:22766555-22797950 GCA_009936485.2 Gymnarchus niloticus
CTACATCCCTACATTGTAGGATACATTAAAATACGTACGTAGCTACATCCCTACGTCGTGGGATACGTTATAAAATATGTAGCTACATCCCTACATTGTAGGATATATTAAAATATGTAGCTACATCCCTACGTCGTGGGATACGTTATAAAATGTGTAGCTACATCCCTACATTGTAGGATATATTAAAATATGTAGCTACATCCCTACGTCGTGGGATACGTTATAAAATACGTAGCTACATCCCTACATGTTACAGATCATGTTTTACACACGTAGGTTTTCTGCAGCGTATCTATGTGTGCATCCTCTTCAGCAATCTGTTTATCCTTTAAGGACGTACTCTTAGCAAAATAATATAGAGAATCACCTTGTGTTTTTTTTGGTTTTTTTTTTGCACGTCATTTCCCCCTCGTGATTTTTCACTTGATTTTTTGCATCCGTTTAAGAAAGAAGCATGGAGCAACGTGCAGGGCTTTTCAAATTAACCACCGCTATTTGGCAAGTTGAAGCTAAAATGCTTTCAGGATGAATTTGGGTGCAAGCCTTGAACCAGTTTAACCACAACTCTACCAGAAGTATGATATTGGCAGTGTGCCCTTCGTTTTGAAAACGTACAGCTGTTATTTAACATCTAGCCATTCACGAACATGGTAGAAATGCTTCCATCCACCTTTCCTTTTAGGTGCCGTTCTACTATCGTTTACTAGCCTGCGAACACTGGCAGGAACCTAAAGATTTTGTAATGAGCTATACGAAGATTTGGCGGCAAAACCAAAAAGAGCCAGTTTGCTTTGAAAATAGCAGAACCAGGAAGGCTTGTCTCCATTTTTCATCACCCTACACTAAACAAAAATTGTTCCCTTTTCTGCCAAGGGGCTGAGATGATTTTAGTGCTCCTCTCAGCCAGGACTATTGTACAGGGTGCTGGGAGTGTGCACTACAAGTGGACGTGTAGATACATGCATCAACAAGTACAAAACCTGCTCTGTCATGCACATTAGAGCCGATGGGCAAAACATACCCAGTGTGCTCTTCCCTCTGCCAAAGGATCCATGCCCTCTAACAACTGCACTACCCTCCTTGCCCGAGGGCAGGATGGCTCAAACAAGAAGACAGAAGTTCCTTTGATTTCATGACCTCTTTTTCTTCTCTCTCCTACAAGACTTGAACTTCTGCTTGTGTTACACAATTCAATAGACTGGCTATCATAAGAACGGGTATATATTCTGGGCAATGGGATAGTAAACCCACAATGACCACACAGTGCTCGGGGTCACCCTATTGACCTTGCATAACTACTATAATGATGCCCACACAGACCCTCTCTTGATCAACTTCAACATAAATGCCTTTTGATAACTATCTTCAGTTCATACCATTCATACGCTGAGAGCACTGCAGGTAGCTCTGCGACGTGCTGTCTTCTGATATAGTCAGCTTTGATTTGGTATCTTCCTTAAACTGGTGCCTGTGGAGTCATGATTTCTGCCACATGAGTGACATCAGGGCCTTCTGGACTACTAGACCTCACCTTGACACACGGTGTCTTTGGCGCCGCTGCACGGCTGCAGTTCCAGATCTAGCACGCTGTCACAGATGGTACAGGGCAGGCAGGGGTCCAGGGAGCTCTCCTGGTCTGAATAGGTGTCGTACTGGCACTCCTCGCACACGGTGTCGTGGTCGTAATCACACCGCAGCAACACGCCCATGCCCACGGGACACAGGGTGCAGGGCTCACAATTCTCCGTCACCTTGCTCATGTAGTAGCCATAGTCGCACACGCAGACGGCGTCGTTGGAGTCAGTGCAGGGGGTCTGCATGCGCATTAGGCCCCCGCATTTGGTGCAGGGCTGGCAGGTCTCGGTGTGGCTGTAGTTCTCCGAGAAGGTCTCACCTGCAAGACAAGAGAGACCCGCGGCGTGAGACAGGGAGCTCAGCCGCTGGCCACAAGCGCAGCGCCAAGACGACTCGTGACAAAATGGGATTTGTATGTCACGGGCAGCGCTGCTCACCAGAGAACGAGGCTAGGTAAGACATTAAAGGATATGATTAATACCCAGGAAAGTCATTCCCTGGGGTGGGGGGAGTTTAAAATTATGGAAAATATATTATCAATATTGCATGCTTGTTGGGAGTTATGTTTAGATATAATAGGAAATGGTAAATTATGCAGCAGGCCTCTTTCTGGGAGCAGCAGAGAGCACAGAGCTGGGTCAGCAGGGAATTATCACTTAGGGTACCAGAACAGACGTGACCCTGCAGCATTCTGTCGGAAACTAGGCCATCTTTATTCTACGGCTGTAGCTTTTACGGCAAATTGCCGCATACGAGTTGTACGAAAAAGCCGTCATTTTTCTCAAAATCCACATTAATCTGACCACATGGACGCTCAGCTTTGTATGTCTTTCAGCAAGAATCAGCATGGTAACACGGAATATGATGGCAGTACGTTACACTTTGCTGCGTTCTGTAAAGATGCACACAGCGACACACATACGGCTTGCAAGTTATAAATATTTTTTTCAGCATGTCCTACATACAAAAGAGCTTTGGTCCTAAAAAAACCACTTATTTATTTCATATAACTAGTACACCTTTATTCACGTACAGCCGTATTCAAGTTGTCATATATACATGCACAGAAAAACAGTCAGTTGCCCTGTACAAAGAAAATCTTACACTGCCTCTCCTTCCGGCCACTGGGGAACGCAAATTAATCGCAGAACACAGAATACAGCTGAGGTGCAACAACGGTAGACAGACGAAGTCCATGTACCTCAATGGCATTAAATACGGTTACAATAAATTCGGGATTGGTTCCAGCTTCCCCGTGACCCTGACGGATAAGCGGCATAGATAATGGATGGATGGATGGGTAAATACAGGGCAATCTGAACTAAAAGGAACTAACCATCCAAGCAGACTTTACTGATACAGAAGTTACATGACAAAGTGAAGACAAACTAGTTGTAATTTTGGTCTTAAGTTCCTGTGACTGTGATTAGTTAGCCAGTCTTCCTCTGCATTCAGACTCCATTGGAATCATTTAGCCTTGTGATCGGAATGTAGAAAAACACTTGGATTTCACCCCACCAGTGAAGCTGTTAGCCACATGGTGGAAAATGGATTCAAATCAGGCAAGAAACTTGATTTTGCTGGATGATGGCTGCTGTGTTTCGGCTTGTAGATCTTGAAAGGGGAATGATCAGACCCCACCATTGGAGGGTGGAGGTCAGTGCTACACCAGTAGGAAAGAGCGTGTAGTCTAGTTGAGCAGCCACACAGAGCTGTTCCATGTACAGCAACGAAACTACAGAAGAAACCTTCAGCAGAAGGAAGTACATACCTAGAAAATCATGAAGGTTTAGTAAACATCCTTAAATTACAGTGACAAACATTACAAAGGATTTCAGATTAATCTCCTCAGCGTACCCACTCACTCTAAGAGGCTTTATAAACATTCACATAAATTAAAATCTGAAAAAAATCACACATCTACTCCACCGGCCATTCAATCAATTTAATGCATGGAATTTGTCATCTAAAGCATCGCTATTCAAAACAATGAACAATGCATGGATGGTATATCATTTTCATCCTGTTTCAATGGCCCCATCTTTGAAAGAGGATTTGATATGTCTCTTCAAGCCCGTACTCGGGAAAGACTGTCAGAATCTCAGCACCAGCACATGAAAGACCCAGCCTGTGCTTTCTAGCTGTTCACATAATGTAGAGGGTCAAAGAGTAGGTGCTGTAGGAAAGGGATACATTCCTTTCCAAATATGTCCATTTGTCTGCTTAATAGGGCCACCCTTATGTCAGGAATAGGTTTGGGGGGGAGGGGGGCAAGCTGGGGAAGCATGCATTTGCCAGAATGAAAATGTGTCCACTTAGCCTTTTTGCCCCATCCTTTCCATGACCCCCACTCTCTCATAGCCCACCCCACAGCCTTTATCTTGGGCCCATTAACATAATTTTACCCATTAATAATGCATGTCAATACATTAATAAAATCCATACAGAGCTGTTAGTGGTCTCTTTTATGATCATTGCAGCAGAATTCTTTAGACAATATGTAAGCTTCACCAACGTTTCTTTTTAAAATCTCACATAAAGTGCTACTGTTTGGAGTATATTATAGGCATAGACTTTTGTCTCCTGAAAGGATTTCAGCAGCCTGACGTCACGTGCGGCTTCCTTTTGTCTAAGATAGTAATCCTGTGTTTTCCTCCCAGGTTCAAAACTTGGCTCGTTTCTCCATCCCATTAATGTCTCAAATGTACCTTATTTCTCATTGTCTGATCACTAGACCGAAGCCTTTCTTTTTCTCAGGAAGCTTTTGATTGCCTCATTCCAAGTTAAGCCTCTCCACTCCTGAAGCCACTCTCCACTTACGAATCGTCCCACGAAGTACTGGTCCAGGTAGCTTTGCTGGGGCAGGATGCTGCTCTGATAGCTTACTGACTCAGCAGTTTTGGCCTCGCTTTTGTCTGGGCCTCAACGAGATCGAACCTACAGCCTACAATTCCTATGCCTGACCTCATTCCCATGACATATTTAGTAGACAGCAAGATTTCTATGTTTATCTTTGAAGATTTTCTCATTTAAACACTGGATTGTCATTTGCTCTGTACAAACAAAAAGTTCAGTGCCATATATTAAATAGAACTGTATATCATTTATACTCTCCCAGATTTATGCTAAAACCCTTCTCATAACTGTCACTTAAATGCCTGTTTTAAATTTTGCTGATAGCCACAGGAAGTATTTTTTAATAATGTATTTACACAGAACTGGAATTTCTCCTCTGAGTCATGTCAACCCTTTCATGTGCAGCCAAGAAGCAACATACATGTATTTTTTCAGGCAAAATGACTGGTTAGTCTACTCTTGTGAAAAGAGGGATTTGTGGTAAATAAAACATTACAGGTAAAGCAAGTGCAAATTCATCATTTGTCCATTGCTTGCTTGTTTCCACTCCATTTCTTTATTCTGCCCTTCAACATTAAACCTACAATTTACCTGGGATTTTCCCAAATAGGAAAGTCTCACTACATAAATCTTTCAACATGCATTATGTGGTACGTATTACTTATGACAGACTTCATATGTAAGTAGAAAACACACCTGGGCTGTCGCAAACTGTTGGTACATTCACCAGGTAAAGAAAGCTTTTCTGAGAACTATCTACAGAACAAAATGTTCAGGGATCTACCACGGGCCGTCGAGAAGCATTTTCAGTTAATACAGTTTCACTCCACTTGCAATCTTAGCTTGTTTCATGAAGCATGTTTAATGGTTACACAGTTTAGCTCCTTAAATTTTGCCCTATGGTTTGGATCGATTTAAGACTGGCATCGTAGCACAGATCATCCAGTTTTATGTAGATAGTGTGTTGTTTGTCTGCAATTAAGAAGTCTCTTCTGGCCAAGAATATGTTATTTATCAGGAAGAAAATACGTTTACTTAATACACAGCAAATGTCGCATCACAGCATACAATAAAAGTAGCCGGACGTACATTTATAGCAAATGACAAAGTTGAATTTATGTTGCAATTACAATATATCCATTCATCCATCATCCATCCATCCTTCCATAATCCATCCATTTTCCATAACCACTTGTCCAGTGTAGGATCACGACAGACATGAAAATCTTCTCCTGATTTAGAAGAAATGAGGCAGCATGCTGCATGAAGGGGATACCTGTTCGTAAAAGGGCATGCGATTTTTAAACTGGCATCACATGCAGACACAAAATAAACTGCGTCCTCCCGCGTTATATACACCCGACATTGCGACATCTGTTAACTGAGAGGAAACAGCCTTATGTGCCTCAAACTGAACAGCGCCGGCTTCCTTCGAGAGGTCTGACGATGTCAGTCTGAATTAACCACCGAGGTACCCGACGCAGTGGGTCCTGCTGCACACGCTGCTTCCAGGGGGTGACTGGCGATGGCGACATGGGTGGCGTGTGGCAAAGATGCAGCTGCCCTTGAAAGTGGATGTCATTTTTCACCTCTGATATTCAAGTAGGATACGGTTTACTGCTGAGATAGAGTGAACTGTACAGCACACTCAGAAAGCACTCGGAGGACGGGAAAATGACAGTAACTGCCCAGGGATCCGGCTCTGGATGCAGAGGTGGACACATGCCAAGCTCTGTAACGATGAGAAACCATTCTAGCCATAAATCTGTGAGAAAAGCTCAAATTTGGTTTGGTTAGTCTGGGGGCCTGTTTATCTCCTCTGCTCACTCGGGTATCCTACATCTACTAATATGTTTTAATTTATATATAACGCCATTCTTGACAGTACACAGGCCTAACCTTCATAGCCGTTCAAAAGCACAGTAGAGATTCCAGAATCTTGCAGGGTTAACCAGGAAGTTAAAACTGCATTCCCAAAATAGAAAGACTTCTTGTTTTCCTTTAGGATATACAATTTAAGTACTGCATATTGTGCGTGGGTGTGTGTCTGTGTCCGGCGATGTACTGGCACCCTCTGCAGAGTACACTGTGGTCTTATAACTCCATAAGTTTGGGTTCAATGCCAGCCCCAGTTCCGTATGTGGAGTTTGCCTGACCTCGCTGGGTTCACACGGGTTTCGTTCCACATTCCCATCCAGAATGTGTCCTGCCTCACGCCATGTGATTCCTGGGATAGGTTCCAGGCTCATCATGGTCTGATACTAGATAACTGGCTATGGCCAATGGATGGATGGAAATCAGCACATGTGAGGAAACTATTTAAACACTGAGCCTCCCGGCCTTATTTAAGGTAGCCTGCATTTTCAGCTATTGCACAAGTTTCCTAAATGTGAACGGCTGCATACGCGGTGGGTAAACAGGGTAAAGATTCCTGTATAATGGAACCCTCTGTTGGCATGTACGCAGTTTCAGCAGCAACACCGTCCTGGGTAGCCGAGTAGGACTCGTAAACATTCAGACTGATACGCTTAATACTTGGCTCAGTTAATTACTGTGCTTTGTTTTGGAAGCTCTCATTTTAAGGGCATAACGGAAAACTGATTAGAATCGGAAATCCGGTCGAAGTGACTACGATCCTGCTGTATCGACTCAAAACCCCCAGTTTGGCTCAAGTTTAGAAGGAAATAAGCCAAGACCCGAGGAAGCTGACACAAATCAATGCGCCCGTCATGTTGGTATTGCTGTATATTACTGTCGTTTTTTTCGGGTTAAGATATTATGATCGACTTCAGTTATATAGAGTCTCAGATGGTTTTTACAGTGCAAAATAGTGGCTTGTTTTGAAAAAACATATTGAATATGTTTTTATTTCAAAACTAGGGCACTTGATCTCAATCATATCCAATCAGAACTCGAATTAATGTCATCAAATAATTCCATGTTCAGCTGCATCTTTTGTATCGTAGCACAGGCCATGTATTTAAACAAGCATCGCATGGGCGGCGATGATGCACACCTGTACGCCATCAAACCATCATCCATCCATCCATCCATCCATCCATCCATCATCCACCTCCTAACTGCTTTTTCCCTTCAGTGTCACAAGGTGCACCCCTACTAATTTCCAAAAATCTTCCACAATGCTTTAAGAAAATCATGCAGCAAAGAGGTGCACTGGTGAAATTACAAGTGTTGAATTTAATATAGAAGTTTCAACGCTCAGAGAAAAGCTTGATTTAATAAAGCATTTTGAACGTAATGGGAAAATGGTTCGGTTAGGTTGTGAGTGGTCTGCCCTAATTCAGGGTTCTCTGTCAGTTCTGTTTTTACTGAATGAATTTGCATAACATCTGGATCACATCTGGCACTTGACAGCATTCCTTATGTGTTTTGTATTAACTGTAAATAGTTATTCTGGTGGGTTTTTGGTCAGTTTTTACACTTGCAATATGGGCTTGTGGGTTTTCATAAGAGCAAAGAAAAGCGGGGAAAATGAAATCAGAGCCCTTGCCGCTTCATGGGTAATTAAACAACGCCAAGAGCCTGGTGGCGAGAGCTAATTTTGTTTACCTGAGAACCGCACATACAGAAATTTCTTCCCCTGTTTCCTAGGTGTCGGCCCGCTAGGCGTGATAAGCGTAAACTTGGACCAAAGCCATAGGTGTCACACGGTAATGGAGTCAAAATAATCGATGACCTGGTGACCCCATATGCTCCCAATCAGAAACGCAACATGAGACGCTATCAGTTTGGTCTGTTTGGCATCCACACTTTGAACCAGTCGTGATTTAGTATTAGAGGAAAAAAAAATAAACGTCCAGTTTCGTCTTGCTGATTTCTAACTAAACTCGTTGTTCGTATTTACCTTATGTGCCTTATAGCAACCCATTTTAATAAACATAGACGTGTAGTCACTGGCTGAGCAAGAGAAGATCTCCCTGAGGTGGTACTTTGTAATTTCCCTGGTTGGCAGAGCGTGTGAGGGAACCGTGTAGGTGGAACTGGTGATTCTAGAGTAGCGTGTGATGCATGCATGGGGAAGCAAAGCATGTAGCATGGGTGACGTGAGATACTCACTGTCCAGACACGGGGAGCAGACCGTCTGCTTTACTCCGCACTTCTGCAGCACCCCCTCGCCAGGCTGACACTGGTGACAGCACTCACCGCTGTTGGTGTACTGGCCCGATTTACAGGACTGGGCCAGAGCACTGGGCTCAACCCTCAGCACCTGCAGGAGAGGAGAGGGAGACGGCGGCGTGAGGGTCAGCAGACTGCGACAGGCACCAGGACACACACGAAGCCGCAGTAGCCGCAGACAAAGGAAGGGAAAGATATATGAGACAGTACCTAGGGGGGTGGGGGGGAGCTTGTTTGAAAAGCTAGAGTTATGGCTGCTTGTCATCCCTCCCCAGTCCTGGTTACCACCACCCCCCACACTGAGCCCCCTTCTTAAATGTTCTGGCAAATGCTGACAGGTGAAAGCGCTGCTCTCGGACACAGCCGTGTCACTCTCTGACGCTCCGTCGGCACTCTGACCACTGCCACACCCAGCTTACCGCTGTCCCACTGCCTTCAGACCCTGCACTGCGCTCTGAGATCTGGCAGAAATGCCATACTGCTGAACCGACAATCTGCACACGATCCAGAGCCCTTCATACCAAACTGGTAGAAAAAATGCTAGACAGGGTCAGTGGGCAGGGTAATAAAAAATGTCATCCAGATGCTCTGTCTTTGGAAACTCAAGCTGGCTAATTAGCCAATTTTCAAATCAAACATTAGATTACGCACACAGAACACAGAATAAAGAATTTGTAAATGGTCTATGATGTGTCCCACACTTTGAGGCAAAATAAACCTGCTTACAAGTAAATAATAAAGGACAACAGGTAAATAGTACTTTTTGATATTTATAACACCGTTTGCATTTAGCTAAAGCATTTTTAAAACTACATTCATTGCCATCACTATTTTCATATTACTGCGTACTGCTTCGCCAAAGATGACCTAGTTCTTCAGCATTCCAGCTCACTCCCAGCCGATCTCCATCGTAAACCAACTGGTACTTCTTTCGGTACAGTAGAACAAAGTCATAGGAAACCACGGCTACACCAACATAGCAATGCCAGCACAGTCAGGGAGAGCCACCAGGACCCCATGCCTTTGATAGATGTAAACTAGCTCTTCATTTGACTCAGATTCTTGGAATGGTGCTCATTAGCAGGTGACTCTGCTGTCCCCCTAGGAACCTTTGAGTATGCAGTCAGGTGGAATCAGCAGCTTCCCCTTAATTTACATAGCTGGCATTCCGCTGTTGCTTCCTCCACTGAAGGTAACTTCTTGCACACCACGTCTTTGAATTGGGGTCTAATGCTTGATGTACTCCAAGAGCATTCCTATAATGTGCTGGGAGATGGCCTCAACACACAGCTAACGGGCTGCTTTTGATTCTGCGCAGTCCTAATCGCTTAACACAGTCTGGAGGCTGCCTGGGTCAGATCTGCTTCATTGATGGAATAGATGCTGGGTAGCTTGTCTTGTTAAAACTCGGTGCCCTTGTCTCATTATGATATGAGCATTTTTATAATGAATGCCTGCAGTAGAATGCATGCCTGTTACAATGCGCTAAATTGATTCCCTTATCCAGGTGATGAAGCTCATATCTACCCCCAACCCCCCATGTCACAGAATGTTCGCAAAGCCTACTGCTTCAGGAGCTAGACACAGATTCGGAATGGGGAACTGCTGTTGTACCATGACATACGATACTTAACTAGATTTACTTAATTAAAAAGATCCTGCTGTTTAAATGGGTAAAATCTAAAATTATAAGCAATACAGGTGACTGGATATAAGTTCTTGCTAAATAAATTTGAAGTTGCCTACAGCTATATTGTATAAACTGATTACTGTCCTATTCTTTACGGATGCTGATTATCGGTGCCGGGATTCATACATATTAGGTGACTGATGGTAACTGGGAGACTCGAGACATCTGTTACCAGGGCACTTAAAACTCCCACCCACAAAGAGAATGACCACTCTGAAGCCAAGTTACTCCTTTTACCTCAGTTAGCAGAGGATTTGTTGATGTTGTTGCTAATTTTTTTTTTTCCAGAATAAAATATCTGAAAATTCCACCATCATGCACATCTGCCCCTACATCTCCAGACAGACCACCAAGTGTTAATGTTTCTGAATTTTCCCCTGCCCTTTGTTGTTGTTTACTTGGTGTCTTAGTCAACCTCAGGCTGGTGTTAACACCGTGTTTTCAAAATACTTTTCTTGACTTTTAAGAAACCACCAAGCCCTCCAGCAGGGCAAGGAACACATTGATCATGAGGTCATAATAAGCAAATGTTGATCTCATGCCTGCTTTGAGCTCCAAATAATGGGATAGCAGATTATCATCAAAGAGACCATCTAAAGGCTTTCTGATCCACATGAAGGCATCTGAGCCTCTGGCTTGTCAGCAGTGGTTGTATCTTACCAAGGAGAAGGTCAGAGCCTGTTTCTCTACTCAATTGCATGCATTTATTTTTAGCCAACAGTGATCAGAGCTCAATCTTTATCTGCGTGATCATAAATGTGTCATTTTCAGCCTTCTACATCAACATCATCATTTACACAGAAACTTAACCATCTAGGAAGACTATTTTACCAAACTTACTACACCCAAGCAACACAATATACATAAAAAAGCATTAAGAGTAGTTTGGAGAGTATGTACAATGGATAACCAAGGTAAACATACGTAGTTTTAACTGTCGTCTCTTTCAAGGGCAGGGATTTGATTTTGTGCATCCCCCCGTTCCTCTATTTGCTCTACGTCACATTTGCTACCCCTTGCCGGACTGAGAAAGCCATCCCAGCTAGATTTCACAATAAGTTATCAGATTATTCATTATGAACATATTTTTACAAGAAAAACGATAGGGGGTCAAAAAAACGTGCCCGTAGCGGATGTAATCTGTTTCCATACAGACAATGCTACGTGTAGGAAATACATCTGAAATACTCCGGACACATTGAATTAAAAGACATTTGATTAAAACAACCTCTGCTTCTAACGTGAATTTAGCAGTGAGACAAAATCTGAAATGGGATTATGAAATCTGAAAGTGTGAAACTTTCAAATGTTTTCAGCGTGAAAACAGAGCCTCCATCTGTTAACCTGGCTGGGGAGGTATCGTTACTGTTTTTTGTACCTTGCATTGTGATTATGTTGTGTTTGTGTAGGTGCATTTTTGACTGAAATTACGTGCAGATAATTGACTTTTTTCATTTCATAATGCGTACCACACTGATGCAATCACGGCTCATATAAATTCAACTGGTACCTCAAGCTCCTCAGAAGAATGCTTGATAATTAATTTTTTAAATTACTGTATAGTAATCAAGAAAAATGCTTACTAAAATTGAATTTACCATTTATAAAAGATGCATAACCGTTATTATTAAGCCCTCCAATTTTATTTGAATTTCTTAAGTTCATAATAGCTGAATGTACGTACTTGAAGGGTTATGTAGCTACATTTAGTGTTCACACTGTATGCTAATTTTCTCCTCTGTCCACGCAGCCTGAAGGTAAATCATACTAACTTATAAAGAATAACATCACAGCAGTATCATCTAGAGAAATGATAAATGCGAGTTTCGAATGCTGTGATTATTCACCACATAAGAGAAAACAGCATGAATAACATTTTCAAAGCTCATGATAATTCATACATATATAGTTTTCTTTCCCTGACCAGGATAAGCGGTTGAAAGATGGATGGATGTATGGATGGATGGATGGATGGATGGATGGATGTGTATTTTTACAGCCTACAGGATTATAACTTATCCTGAATTGTTGTAGACCTATATTGAAGCCACATGACGCGATAAAGCACGTTCCTAAATAGTCTTTTGACCATTCCGGCTCGGAGATGGCTCTGTCCTATTCTCTACTGTCCCTTGGGAGTTAATATAACCTGACTCTCTCTAGGTCAAGCAGTCGACAGCTGTCAACATCTGCAGGTTCTTGGGTGGTCGATTACTGTTCGTCTGTCATCTGGGGGTTCGCTGCGCTGCCACTGCAACAATCAGCTAAACTTCTGACAGATTCAGGCTGTCAAAGAGTGGAATGACCGCGAAGTCCAGCGTCCACATGGGTCGTTATCGCCTTCAGGGTTGCGTATTAAAACAGTTAGGAGTTTGATTCAAGTTCAACTCTGTAGGATGTTCAAATAACAGCAATACACTAAACACACACAGTCATATTAAATATCATTCCAGATGCCGAGAAGTGTTGTTAATATCATTAAGTAGTAAAAGTCCAAAGTGTTTCAGTCCCTTGAAACACCTGTAGTTTAATCTTTCTCCCTCAAAGCCCCTTTTGAGTGGAAGTGCGAGGTTCCGTGCATCAGGCTGCACAGACTGTCTAAATGATGCATTTCCATACTGGAGAACACAACATAATGTACAGGTATACAATTCAAAAGAGGAGTATAACTCACCGCTAGCAGCAGGAGGGTGACAGTCAACGTCTCCATCATGAACGTGTCTGCTTATTGGTGTATTTTTAATAATCTCACTAGGCAAACAGCAATATTGAAAAGAAAAAAAACAAAAAACGATTCATATATCACCATAAATAAGCATTAGGATGAACGGTATTGTTCAGATGGTCGGTCGGACTCGTCTTAGGTTCTGTTTCAGCTGCTCTTCAGAAGACACACATGTAGTCCACGCACTTGGGTCAAGTTGGTTCGGACCTTCAGAGTGACAGCGTCTTACACCGAGTGTCGCCGTCACCTCAAACATCCACCCCTCCTTCAAATGGCCCATTAAGTGTCCGGATTACTGTGCGAGCAGAGACCCCCCTCTTTCCCTTTTTGATATAGAAGATATTCTCTCTCTCTCTCTCTCTCTCTCTCACACACACACACACACACACACACACACTATCTTTCACCCTCTCTTTCTCGCTCTGCATCCATAATGATAATGTAGAAATGCAAAAATTATATTCTAAATCAAACCATGCGAAAAAGCATGCGTATTTATCTTTATATTTTCTATGCTAAACTAAAACGTTGCGTATTTGACAAAATAAACCAAATCTACTATTGACAGTTTAGAATAACTGAATCCGTGAAAGTGACCTGGTATAATTGCTGTCTATGCCTGCAAAAACTTTCCTAATGCATTTCAAATGTAATATGAATCTCGAGATTGCAGTGTTATCACCCTTTCATGGGGAACCACAGTATGGTAAAGGACAAATATGTGCCACAAGAGGGCGACAATCTGCGTTTAAACGGCCGAATACCTACAAATCACCTGCAGGGTTCTCTGTTCTATCTTATGATGAATCTTTCTCAGATACGCAACATTTCCATGTACATATATGCATTTGGGAAAAAAAAAAAGCATGAAAGGTTTATGTTTTATTCGCCAGTAAGCAGACAGTGATTGGGAGCAGTGGTGACTTGCAACATTAGTGCAAAAACCGAGATCCATCATGACAAGTGTAACAACTAGATGTTATCAGATCAAAGTGCATGAAGAGAATCGAGGTCTAAAAGCAGGAAATGGGTTAGAAGCCAGGTTCAGGTAAACAACAGTAAACAGATTCGGTCTGAAGGCAGGCAAAGAGTCATAGGGTAGAGGTACGAAGTACAGGACAAACACCAAAATGTAAAAAAGGCAAAGGAACAGAAAAGCTCGCAGGAGCCATAAACACTAACCAGGGCATGAAGACTCCACACTGCAAGGTGAAACACTGAATACCTCCCAAAGGGCTATGCAAAACGGAAGTGTTATTAACGGGCTTGACTAAACTAGATTGGAATTCGGAGCTTTCGGTTTTCAGGTGAGGGTTAACGATGGCAAACAGGACTTGGAACAGAGATTGGGCCTGGAGTTGGTCACCCTGACAGTGCCCCCTCCCCCCCACATGCAGCTCTGGATGCCACCAACCTACACCGAGACAGGTATCCTCTTAAGAGCAGAGCTGGACAATCAGCGTGTGCACAATGGAAGTCCTCAATGAAGGAAGGCTCAAGGATGTTATACGAAAGAACCAGTGACTGTTTCTCAAGGCCATGGTCCTCCCGATCCAGACTCTGTGTACCAGGAGCTGAGCTTTTCCAACGGAAGATAGAAATTGATGTCTCGAGTCAACAACCAGACTCACTGCCTTGGGTGGAATAGAGTGTTGGATGACAGTCATTCTGACAATGTGATTGGGTTAGATTTTTTCTTTGGAGCTCTGCCTCTTCGTACAGGAAGACTAATAGACTCGAGTACAGGAGAAGAGTAAGCAGATACCTCACTCACTACTCCTGTCCACAGGATGGCTTCCTACTGAACAGAAGCTTTAATTGTGCGTCATTTTTCATGTTTACAAAATTTACTCAGCTGTAGATGAATTAATATATTTATGCCAAAAGCATTATCCAACACAGGATAAACTGCCTTTTAATATAAAATACACACAACTAGTTAAGAAATATTGAAGCTTCTGCCTCTGGCTTGAGCTTCCGTCCTTATATGATAAATTTGCCCTCATATTAAGTGACTTAGTGGCTCCCATAGCCTGTATAAATGAAGAAACTCTCAATGGAATGGGGAATGTACTGCAGATGATAAAGTATTTATGACACCCCCATGCACACACACACCACACACACACTTAAAGAGACAGGGCTGAGATAATTGATCATTGACAGCTGGTGAGAGATTCAATCCCTTCAATAAGGGTGCCTTCATCTCCTTTCTCCATAGATAGACTAGGCCTCCAATGAGCTCCTGCTCTCAGAGAGTCGGCATGATAAAAGGCCTCTTCTAGAAGCAGGGGCAAGTTCCTTTTAGCGTGGGGCTCAGATTACACAGGGCGGCGATAATGTAAATGTTCAAACGATATCCTGTATCGATCTCCGGCACAGTCAATTTGCCTACACTGAAAATCCCGCAGCAGCATCCGCAGAAATAAATGCACTGTTATTAGATAACCAAATATTCATTTCAGGTAGATTGCCCAGTGGAAACCATAATACTTCATTGTGTCTTTTCTTACAGATTCATTACTTCTGTGCTGTTGTGGGGTTTACAGTGTTTTTTTAATCTTTTCAAATCTTGGTTTTGTGAACTAGAGAGAAGCTGAGAATTGTTAAAATGAAAAATATAGTCCTTCTATATAAGAAGGAAAAAGATTGCAACTGGTTCTTGTAAATCTTTCCATTCAAATTTGAAGTCTTTAAATACGTAAGTGACTTCCTGCCACATGTTCAAGAGACCAGAATCTGCGGGGATATTTTTTGTATATTTTATATTGCCTTTATTACTGGATGAGTCTGCTGTGAAAGATTGACATTTCATTTCAAAGGCCATATGACTTGATACACGTCCCCTACGGTGTTTGAACCTCTGATAGAATGGTTGATCTGACTGTTGCCCTGAGCTATCAGTGAGAGGTAGACAGGTTTAAGCCAGAACTACAGTGCTCTGTGCCCACAGAATCATGTAACCCTAGAAGGCATTCACTCCCCGGTTGTTTCTGATTTCCGGGTAGCGGTTGCCGATTGATTGGAATTTGATAACTAATTCTGTATTTACCCTTTTGTCTTCCAGGGCTAGGGTAGCATGAGGGATGAACCATGAATTTATATGTTTTTTTTTGTTGTTTTTTTTTTAAGTTTGCAACCTTGAAATTAACACTACTGCATGAAATTTTCATTTAAAACACTTCTCTGACATTTGTCATGAATGCATCCGGATTAACTTTGAAACGTTTTTAATGATGTCAATGAAATGTTTTTCTAGAGTGAATTGCTCTTATGCAATGATGAAATGTGATATATATATTATGAAGTCACTGCAGTTCGAATATAATCAAATTGCATAAGATCGAATTTTTGTGTCACTGTTGTCCTTCCAGCTGTAACAGAAAATCATTTTGTTCTTTTTTCATTTTTGCGTGAAGAGGCCTTTGCATTTTCCAATATAAGAAATTTCAGACATATTTCTGTGAAAAGAGAATCACCCATGTTTTAGGGTGGTGTGTCCACAGAGAGCACTTGTGGTGTGTTAATCACCACTCAGACTAATGGATCTGATGATTAATCTACTACATCATGTTGCTTTGGCGATGGGGTGTGGTAACTCTGCCCCGTGTTTAGATGGTCTTCCTGTCCTTTGTTCCAGCTTTAAATCTCCATACGGTATTAGCTTACTAAAATAACAGCTTGTTTCTGTAAATCGGTAATGGTTTGTTGCCATCCACTGATTTACATTTATATGTATTTTCTTTTGTCCATGGCAACGGCAATGAGTGCAGTTTAGCGCCGGAGCGAAAGCAATGTAATACAAACCACGTTGTAGGAACCTCACAGACGAGCTGTCAAATCTGACACCATGAGGACGGTTCCGGCTGGAGTAGGTCAGTGGTCAGATGAGCTAGATGAGGTGTTACTGGAAAAGATGAAGGTTCAGAGGGACTCTGCTGACCAGCCGTGGATGAGTAGCTCATTCCATCATCGAGGGACCACACAGAAGATGCATCCAGAGTGTGGCTTCTCCTGTGGTGGGGGGATCACTGGGTTGCTGACCAGACTGATTTTATTTATCTTTTTAGGTCCTTTTCAGTCCTAAATATTTCTTTAATAAAGGAGGAATACTGTGGCCTGACACATTGAAAAACAGCTAAATCATGCAAGTGATCAGTTGTTCATAATTCTTACCTGATCAGACACATTTTTGCAGAAATGTGTTTGCAGAATATTTTCGTGAAAGTCCATCCATCCATTTTCTAACTGTTTATCTGCATCGGTGTCGCCGGGGATGGGGGTATAATCCAAGCAGGGACATACCCTGGATATGTTAAATGAAAACTATTTACAAGATGCATAATGTTCTGTTTCATTTTATAAATATACTTTGTACTGCTGTAATCATTTCATAATTCCATCCATCTGTTTATCTTCTTTAACTAGTTATCCCTTACAAGGTTCTGGGGAGTCTTTTGCCAATCTTAAGAAGTTCAAGGCAGACTAGATTATATACCAGTCCATCGCAGGACACAATCTTTTACTCAAACTTATTGGCAGTTAAGAGACACCAGTTGACTTAATTACATGATTTTTTTTGGTGAAAGGGGAAACGGGCAAACTCCATACACACATAAATTATCCATTCCCCCTTTATGTAAGGGTGTCTTTCAAGCATCAAGCATGGATGCAGAAATCATTTTAACTTTTAGTTAGTGGTATTCAATAGTTTTGCCACATTATACATATTTATATAATCTGGAGCTTGGCTATCAAGACCCTTCAAAGAGGATTTGGATTGCATGGGGTGATTCCAATGTTTATACCTTATACTGCTGTAAAAGTCTCTCATCAGGACAGGCAGGAAAAAGAATCTATATTTAGTGGTGATTCTGTAGGGACAAGATGGACAGCACACAGGAAACAAAAATAAGTGTGTGGTTTCAACAGAGAATAAACAGAGAGCCAAAGCAGGATGATGGGGAAAAGGTGCAGTTTGCTCGTCTTTTCAAGTACGCCCCCATCTTAATGTAAATATATGTGGTGTGGTAGTTGGTTTATAATGAGAAATAATTCAGTATATCTATTTCCTGTCACTTCCTGTCAGATTCGTCGCTGTTTCTTTGCCAAAGCCTGCCCGTGATGGTCAGTCTGACATTCTCACACCTCCCTCTGCTGTTGCATCAATATCGTTCTACATTCTTGTGTGTTCTGCCCCATTAACTGAATGAGTGAAAGCATGATACACAGAGAAATGGGTCAAGCAACATATAGCATTTGTTTTTCATTGTTCTTGTTCAGTTTACCATCTGCGTGACTTTCATCTGCAAAGTCTGGTATCCGTAGCTGACTCCTGCAGCGACGTTACTTTAAGACAGAAAGCAGACGTGAGTAGAACTCTGCACAGAGAGAACGCATTCAGTCTGGTACCATTTGACAGTTCTTGACGATATTAGAACATACTGGTGAGACTGATTCTGATAAAAGGTTACAAAAAAGGTATTTTGTTTTCTTAAAGGTTTCACATTGAGCACACATAGATGTTTGCCCAGTGGTTGTTATGAATTTTTTTTTAACATAAGGCAGTTCTAATAGAAATCACCATGAGGGGTGTAATTGTAAGAAGTAAAACCTGCAAGGACGTGTCATTGTCAGTGTCAGAAAATGTAATCATTTGGTCATTCTGCAATATTGTCTGACAATTCCTATATATATATTTTTTTTTTTTTTCACTAAAAGAGTGATATTTCTGGGGCACAAAATTATTAAGAAACAAACAGCCAAAAAAAAAATGCCAAACATGAGAGTGACAATAATTAGAGCATCAAACAAGCCAAAACAATGTGACACGTGGACTGGCTAATAATGAACAGATTTATCTGAAATCTTTCCCTTTTTAAAGAGGGTGGAACCAACAAGAAGCAAGCGAAAAGAAAAACTATATGAACAGGCTGAGATGAAAGCAATATTTCAAGTCAAACAAGAAGCTTCGGGGATAAAAAAAGATCCCAGATAGAATGGTAGCTACATATTTAAGACTGGCACAACACTTCGGTCTATGATTGGTTACAATAAACAATATGCAAATGCAAGGGGCAGACAGAACTAATCGATACCGATAATCCCAGTCACTTCTTTTTCCCTTCCAAGTTGACTGGTGGTCATAACATCTCCCCCAGCCACCATTCTATATGGAATAGTCTAAGGTTTTTCCATTAAAAATATAAATGCAGTTTATAGCTAATGGTTTACAAAAAGTTGTAAAAACCTAACAATTAAGCTTTTAATCCAAGCTGAAGTATGTGTAGGATTTCAATGACCTGTGAAAGTAACTTAGCCAGTTTTAAGGCGTACAGTTTAAATTGTGCTCTGGTCAGAACTGTAAAAAGTACTGTGACTCCCTGCAAACTCAAAGGTGTCTAGTGGGCGCGTTATATGTGGTTTATGATGACAGCAAACAGGAACGTTCCCATAACGTCCAATAACGTTCTCATTACATTCTTAACGTTCCTGTAACGTACCTGTAACATTCCCTGTTTGCTGGGAAGCAGAGGACCGGCTGGCCTGCTCATCAGGATGAAGGACACCATTGTCCCACTCTGTTCCCCCTGCGAACACAATATCACAAGTGTGGTTATGGGTTCTTGAGTCACACTCTGGTAATAAAGGACCATATTTACAGCGCATGGTGAAAAAATGACTTTACATGGAGCACCACAGCAGCTCTGGACACTATGAAAAACCGTGCGCGTGTGGCAAAGCACACACATACAAATAAAAACCCTAAAAAATAAACTACAACATCAGAAAGGTAGTTTCTGCATCAAGGTAATGGGTACTTTGAAAAATCATAGGGATTCATTCTGTATTTTCACATAATTACAAGTATGTAATGGTAATGTGGATATTAGCAAAAATAATTGTTAAAGACCTTTGTTGACAGTGTAAAAACTTGCATTGAATTGCTTTACTCATCATTTGCAAAGTAAATTAAAAACGCAGACTTGACTTTACATTGTGTATCTTTATGTAACTGACTCCGAGCTTCACGAGAGATGAGGGAGAGGATCTATGCCAGTATCTCACTTATTAAGCGTAAGAGTAACTTGCTGAAATATGAAGAGGAGAGAATTCTTTTCATCCCACTACAATGACCATCAGGTGATAAAATAATTTATATTCATTGCTGTTAGGAAACAGTGGAAAAGTTGACAGGTTTTACTGTTGTTTGTTGATTAGAGCTCTGAAATACGAACTGTTCTCCCAATAATATAAGTAATATGTACAGCTCACAAGCTGTGATGGTCAGCTGACCAAACTGTAAGATGACGACTTGTTTATCACTGCTGGAAACATTCAAGCGGTGAAGTTTCAAGCGACAAAGCCTGTAGGCAAGTAAAATGAAAAGACACCATTCTGTGGCACTGGGTCTACGACCGCGGCAGTGGTGGTGAGTGAGGGTGACACGACAAAAATGGCACGTCTGACATTTAGGCAAGATGCTGGGTACAGAAGTGGGGTGTGATGTGGGTTTACCACAGGCCAACCTCACATGTTGCTCTGATCAGGAAATTCACCATGACGCACGAGGGCAGAGTCAGTGTCACCAATGACTGATGCTAATAAGACTCAGCTCCATTCAGCAGCTCTGGAGCCTTCTGAGTGAACTGAAAGCTCGATAGCTCGCTGGCACTATACTGAGGAACACTGGCATTTTAAAAATCAGCATACTTTATCGTTTATTTTTTTTTTGAGTGATACTTTTTTCTTTTTCCTCTGTTATTACTGTTGTTTCTCATTGACAGGAAGGTCAAACCTGAGCCTACAGTCAACACACATTCGTGATAACGGTCCCAATACCCTCCGCACTTTGCTGACTGAGTGCTGAGGTTTCTGGTGTAAAAGTGTGCCCTGGTGGAATGGCCAGGTCTTGAACCCAGTTAGAAAACCCTTTTTTTTTTTTGTAATATACAGGCACTGCGCTAAACTGCAGCGTACCACTCACAGCAACCAAAACAGGGGCAGTTTAAAGTCAAAATCAGAGTAAATCAGAATATCAGAATATAAAATATAGAATATAAAATCAGAATAAATCAGAGTCGTGTTTGGTGTTCCATGCTATTGTTGAATTAATGAAGCTTGGAAAAGAGAACACTTATTCTGTACGTTCGTCTGAGTGTGGCACTAATGAGGAGAGGAAATAGGGTAGGGTGGAAAAAAGGACATGGAAAAATACTCAGTGATTACACACAAGACAATGCTCCCTCATCATCTGAAAAGCAGTGGCCTCAAGCAACCTCTGGCCTTTGATAAGACACAGCGTCCCATTTAATCTCAACGAGATTAGGTTCAAACAAGAAACATGTGTAATGACATCAGCGTAGAGTTGTGAACTTTCAGCTTCTTGTAGTTAACAAAGTGCAGAAAGAGAGATTGTTCTGTTAGAATTCCTCAGGACAATAGAGTGTCCCTGGGAAGAACAGAAGCCACAGGAAGAGAAAAGGCGGCAGGCTTTTGAAAATTAATCTGTTTCCAAGCAGTCATCCTTTTAGCATTCAGTGCTAAATCATTGAGTGTGGCCATTTTTACTTTAGACGTGCTCTTATGATGCACTAAAAATACGTTACGTATTCCTTTTATAAACGCATGGCATATTATTCACAAGAGTAATGTAATGTCTGGAAAACTCTTAAATGAAATATGTTCTGAGGTCATCAGTTTTACAGAAACAAGGATGCATTTTATTGACGTTTAAGGGTTTCAGGATTCCATCTACCAGCCACTTTTCATCCTGGTGTTGCATACAGGCCTAACTACTCCAGGAGAGGACAAACACCCTGAAAGTTACTCTTTTTCACTAAAAAGTGAAATATTGAACACTTCGTGATCATCTACATTAATTTAATATAAAAGAGATCTAAATAAGGCTTTGGGTGGTCAGGACACAGAAGCCTCTCTGACGCTGCAACGACAGGTTTGCCTTCCCTGCACTTAAAAGAACAATAAGTTCTAACTAGTGGCTGCTGCCCTCTATAGGCCGTACACGTTTCCATGAACTAATCAACCCACCCGTCTATCTGTACCTTGGTCGATCTGTTTATGAAACACATAAGTGATACAATTCATGCCTAACAATAACTGCAATATTTACAATATCTGATTGACCATCCATCCATCCATCTATCTTCTATCTATGTGGACAAGATAACAGGCTATATAGGATTGTTGACATCCTAAATGGCATCATGACAAATTGCTTCCGAACAGCAATATAAACCCACGGTCCCGCCCACTAATCTAAATCAGAAATCTAATAGTTAACCACTATTTTACAATCCTGCCAGCCTGGATTTAGTACTTCTCTCTTAAAAAGGTACAAAATTTGAAAACAGTATTTTGAGGGCATGTTTGTCCAGGTGAGATGGCGAGCAGGTGACTTTGTCTGGGGATGCAAGTGAGGATGTGGTTAAGAAAAACAGCAGAATGTACAGCTGGTTTGGTTTTAGCATGATACGGACTGCACGAGATGCAAGACAGACATTAGGCTGCGGAAAGAATTGCACCGGAGCTCCGGCTCCGGTATCAACGTCCCGGCTCATTTCCTGGGCCCAAATGTATCTTTAAAAGCAGAACTTAATCTTACAGGACTGAAAATAAGCCACAAGTGAAGTGAAATATTATGGATCATCTTTTTTTTTTTTTTTCCAGAGTAATAACAGCAGGGTTCTCAGATGATGCTACTTAAATATAAATTGACTGCATAATTATTAGCAGTCTATCACTTGTGCGCATTACCATCGACACACAAAAACCACGACTCTCCAACATTGCAGCCCAGAATAAACTTGTTTCCAGAAACAGCGGGGAACACTGGCAAATCTTGCACTCTATATGACTGGAGTTTAAAAGGCGGTGTCTAAAATCACTCCCTTTAATAATATAGTACTCCATTTAGGCCAAATTGAACAAGTAGCAGAGTTGCAGGAGGGACAGAGTGGCTCAGGGTGTTGCACTGTTAACTCAAATCTTTAGGGCTGGGGATTTAACTCCCACTTCTGCTCTATGCATGTGGAGTTTGCAGCCTCACTCCGTGTCTTGTGGGTTTCCTCCTGCAGTCCAGAAACATGCACTTTGTCAAAGTGGAATGTCTGAATTGCCCATAGTGTGTCAGTCTGTATGTCTGTATCATCATGTAGACGTGCATATCCTGATGCAGGGGAAAGGATGTTAAAATAAAGGGACTACAACCTCCAGCTAGAAGGTGTGTAGGCCCTTCCTAATAAATCATAGCTAGCAGAATTATTTTAAAAAAGACATCAATAACAAACTGTAGACATTTTAACAGACCACTAGATACTACGTCATATTTCAAGGTAAATCTTTATAATTAACAGTAATAGACTTTATATAGAGCTATGCTTTGTAAATAAGCTGTAGTTAGCTACTAAATCCCCTTACCACAGAATGTGCACTTGTCCATTGATGGTTGACTGACGGTCTGTCATAGAGCAACACCATAGAGCTACACACCACTGCCTCATTGGTCACCAGCCAGGGGATCATCGGCTTTAGGAGAGCGGCATACCGCCGACCCAAGGAAGATCTTCTGGAGGTTTGAGTTCACTTCACCTCACTCAGAAGCTTCAGCCAGACATTCCCGGCAAGCCCTGACTACTTGCCTGGCTTGTCCTGGTCCACCTGGCTTCTGCTCCATGCCATAACCCACCTCTCCACCAAGTCATGATCAGTTGAAAGATCTGCCTTTCTTTGCACCTGACTGTCTAAAATACACGACCTCAAGTCAGACGACACACTTGTGAAGTCAATTATCAACCTTTGTCCTATGGGCCGTGCTAATCTTCTCCGTATTGTTCCAATTTCAGCATATGTGCCAAATAACCAAATAACCAACCCATAAGAAATGTAGAAACCGGCCTTTCACAACTCCGTTTATGTTCTACAAAATGAGTGACGCCCCAGCCACCGCAGTAAGTGGAAGATGAGGGAGATTAACAGCCCTCATCAACTCATTACTTTTTTTGAGGATTTTCAAATGTATAATAGGTTCAGACAATGTACCGCCAGAGGTATAGTAAAACACATGAACGAGTAAAATAAAAAGGTACATAACATTTAAGTAAAATGAATTAGAGATTATTAGAGATTTACTGATGACAATTGTATTTAGTAATTATATGATAGGCATTAATTGTTTTTTTATGTGTACGTTTATGCAGAAACTGACAATATAGAGCAAATTGACCCTCGGCTCATCACATATTAAACCCGGCCGCTTATAAAGCTGGCTGTAATTCCGCGGTGCTGTCAGCAGGGGGCGCGAGCGGGTTAGCGCGTCTCTTCCGTAGACTGGAACCGGAAGTGGAGCGAATCGGCGCGTGACGAAGCTGAAGTCTTCTTAAAAGATGGGTGTAAAAGTCAGAGTGGAGTATTGGTAGGTTTTGCTATCAGACGTAATGCCAAGGCTGTAGTGTCCATCACTGACAGGTGTTTGGAGCTGTTTGTCTTATTCTGAGTAAACAAACGGCGGCGTCGTTTGCCGGCTTCCGCACGAGTGTGTTGTGTTGTTTTGCGTTGACAGCATAGCTCTGTAAGAGTGACTCAGGCGTTATTGTGTGGTTTTTAGTGTTACATTGTGTCATGGTGCCTTGGGGAGTGGGGATTGTGTCATTTAATCGTGTACTTCGTTATTACGAGGTGTCACAGTGATTTACCCCCCCACCTCCATTGCCTTAGCACTACACCCTGCTTCCCGGTTATACACGGTTCCTTTAACCTTCTTCTCCGTTTCCCCCGACCCTTCAGTGGAGGATGAGGGTACGAGCCCCGCTATCAGGAGCTGGCGCACGTCGTGAGCGCCGAGTTTGCTGATGCGGAGGTGTCCGGCTTCGTGGGAAGGCAGGGTAAGTAAATGACAAAGGCTTCACTGTTTTCAGCATCACAGCTCTCATCACCACCATCACTGGCGTTTTCTCAGCCAGTCACACAGTGTCTGCCATCGTGCAATGGTTGTGCTTCTCCACAGGCAGCTTTGAGATTCAGGTCAACGACCAGCTGATCTTCTCGAAGTTGGAAACCGGTGGCTTCCCATATGAAGACGATGTGAGAACCATCTTACGCTGGGGGCTACAGAAATGGCAGCAGGCTGACATTTAACCACGAACACCTGGGAGTGTGGAGCATATAAAGATTACAGTTACTGAATAGACTGTAAGGTTGGCTTATTTGCTTTTTTTTTTCCTATAGATAATGGATGCAATCCAGAAAGCCCAAGAGGGAAAGCCAGTGGAAAAGATCACCAAGAGTCGTCCACCTTGTGTCATCCTGTAGCCTCAGGAAAACTCTGTGCCACCTCCTCACTCCGAAGCCTTTTTATTTCCAGCCACAGTCCCTCCTCACCATCTCTAAACATCGTAGCATTATATTATTCTAGTATAGCCGCGGTAACGAGGGATACTTCAGGAAATGAAGCTCACCGTTTGATATTTCTGTGTCCGCTCCTCCCCTCTGTTCCCTTTGGGTGTATGGTCTTTAATGATTACTTTAGCCAAAATCTACATGGTTATGGTATGAGCAGCACAGCCCTTACACTCCCTTACAGGATCAGAGGTAGAAGCAGATATGATCCCTGCCCCAAAGTTTGAAAGGAAAGGTTCAGACACTCCCCAGGTCTTTGTTCCAACGTGACTACTGCTGGCTTGAGTATAGTAAGTTTAAGGCAAGCTATTTTTTATTTCCCCCCCCACTTGTGTTGATTTGCTGACTAGTTAGACAAAGTACCGTTAGAGGTATGCTGTACATACATCAGATTGGAAGCTAAGCAGGAACGCTTCCTTTTGGGAAAACTTCATGCAGCTAGTAAATTTATATTTAATCTTTCTTGTTGTTTTTCACGTATGTGCATATCCATGCTCTGTAATGTCATGTTCTGTCCCTTGCCTTACTGGTTCTTGCAGTTTTGAACATTCTTCCTTTGGGAAGAGCAATACCAAAAGGCATTTAAAATCCCTGATTAGAGCTTTAAATGTCAAGTCGTACGTTAAGCAAGCTACTGCTTTACGATTGGCTGCGCGGAAGCATGCTTTTTTTTTTTTTTTGTGGAATGACGTTTTACTGGTTCCGTAAGTGTCAGGTTTAGGTTTCGCTTTTTTTTTTTTTTTTTTTTAATTTATAATTCTAGAAATTAAATGAGGATTTTCACAATCAGGTCTCCCAAAGGACTGTCTACATTTTGGTCATATCTGAGAAGGCTGTTATTTCCAGTGAAATTAAATGCAGCTGTTACTTTTTGCCAGATTTATTGATTCTTTGTTCAGTAGTACCAATGAAATACGTATGGATTAATGTTACTAAAGGAATAGCATAGCTAAATTGACACATTGCATTATGTTAGAATGTTGTTTAAAAAAAAAAAAAATAGCCTTAACCTACTAGATGTGATTATGAGTCCCTGACTGCAAAAATCAAGTGCAGAGAATTATTATTTTATGGGGTTTCTGGACTGAATATTGTTTGCGAGTAAAATTGACCCTAGTTTTGTTTTTTAAATTATAGCGCATGTTTGTAAATTTTGTAGCAGGAAAGCCTTTACATGACCACCTTGTATTCCTTGGGTATTCAGGTTGTATTTAGTAATATCACCTTGCACAAGATGCTAGTGCTGACGTCTTAGTGGAGGCTCAAGACTGCATAACTAAGAGGTTTGAAAGTCATATCCTGGAGCAGCAGTCAGTGTTTATGTAGTTTAATAGGTGTTATACAGTAGAATTAAGAATACATGGAGCTTTGAAAAACCACTGCTTGTAGCAGCAATCAAAATTAGAAAATTTCTAATATTTTGAAGGGAAAGTCTGTAAGTAGAAATGCCTTAACATTTAATTGGTATATTTTCTGTCATAGATAAATTAAGATGGAATTGAGGATCTGTTGGTGTTTTGTGGGTTTTCGTGAGCTGAAATAACTGGCAGTCGCTGAATTGTACTAGCCAGACTCAACATTTAAAGCTGTTTTCATGCTAAGAAATGTAATTCAAAAGAATGTCTTGTAGTTTTGTAGTCAAATCACTTTGAACTCTTAAACTAATTACAGTATCAAAGAAATGGATTCCTGTTAATAAAATTTAACTTGTAAGCATCTGCTATAATTTAGTATTAATCCTGACGTTTTGGCTTGTAGTTTCCATTGTTGTCCACAAGAGGGCAACAACAAACATAAACGTTTTTTCGATATCCACCCCCCTTAACCAGCTTATACGGGCCTGTGGTCAGAAAGTGTACAGGACAAGGCAAAGAATACTGGATGATGCTATGCAAGACATATATAACAATATGATTTGGTAGTATTTAGTTCATACTGATGGGATTCCATATTGTGAAATTTCTCCTGATGTCCTATGAAATGTTATGTCACCCAGATTGATATTTTAAGGTGTCTTCTTGGAAACTGAATGTGCAGATCAAATTTTCAGTGCTCATCTGATAGCATCAGGCAGCTGCCTCAGTGTTATGTCTTTGTGAATGTAATTTATCTTACAAAGCACTATAACATAACCATAACTAGTTTCTGTCCTCCCCATGTCATACTCGTCTATGGGATGAGTCCTTCCATAATCCGATTTTACAGTTAAACTCATCCCCTCCGGTTTGTCGCTGACCACCTACATTATAGTTTTTCATGATCTCTGGCACATTTCGTGAAACATACCTGCCGTTCTTGAGATTATAAATGCATTTCTCAAAATAGTTCATACAGTACAGCACAACTGTAAAGTTTAAGGCTGCAACTCACCCGAAACAATCGACTTGTCTCAAAAGCAAGTGAGGCTATCAATGATTCAGTGCCACTAAAATGAAAAGTACCTTCATCGTTCAATTCAGGCGTGTCAAAGTGTTTAAACATAAATGTACTGTACGTATTATATAATGTCAGGCAAGTACGCTCCACGTTTTCACTGACACTGACCGATCACATTTCTTTGTCAAGGTCATCTCTATTCATGTTGAATATACCAGTTTCTATACTGTAAGGCTCTACAGGTCAATAACTGTCAATAGAAAGCCCTCACATACATACATACATGCAACTTCTACAGTTCTTTACTGAAATCATCTCATGAGAGTACAGCACTGTAAAGTGACAGGTAAAAAGAGAAGCCACACAGCATCGTACAACACAACAGTAACACAAAGGCAAGAAAATCATGCAGTGTTTGAACCCAAAAATCAAACTCAAAAGTAAAGAAACAGTGATGTCATGAATAATCAGTCCACCTCCCTGGACATCCTATCCCTGGTGTCGGTCTGGCCAGAGATTTTTGTGCGTCACACTTGATATTCTCTCTTGCAGTGCAACATGGGAAGAATCTTGTTTGGCACAACCAAACTCTATAAGCATCTGCTTTTATCTCCCCACAAGTAGCATCCATTGGGCCTAGCAAAGACCTTTGGTGATGAGGTTGACGGGCATAAACTTTCTGGCTGACATTAGTCTTGAAACGTAAAAATATACCTTCCATGAAAAACTGCAGTTTTATCATTTTAGTGTTTGAAGCTTGTGTTGCAGGATCTACATTCTTTTGGCAGAATAAACTCAGGAAAATAACATGGAGGTGTGTGCCTTCGTCCTGAGGAACTTAAGGACATCTCTGTTTATCCTTCAACAACCATGTGGGTACGTTGGGTGCTCTATACTAGTGCACACTGCAACAGTCCTTCTCTTGTGCACCTAGCACTACTGATGGGACAAATGAGGCTTCAAAACTCATGGTGGATGGGAGTCTACCGAACTAAAAAATCAATGCTGTCGACAGCCATTGTTGATTGGTTCGTTCAGGATAATCCCACCCACCCTGGGTTTTGAAGCCATTTATCATTGATCACATCACTGTTAATCAGTGCACTATCAGCGATGCATACCCTATAGGTCAGGTTGCCCTTCTTCAGCGGTAAACTGTGGCACTTATTGTCTACTGAACTGAACTCTTGTTCTAGAAAACTAACAAGTATGCAGCTCCATCTGGCCTAGGAAAGGAGTGCACCATGTCTGTGTTTTTTAAAAGAGTTTGCATTCCCGTAGTAGCTTCAGGGTTTGGTGTTTGTTTAGATACTTCAGAATATTAGTTCCTGATCTACCATACATCGTCTGAACTTACTACACATTGGATTACATTGTACATGAGACATTCTACAATAACAGTTTATCTTTAAACAACAGATCTGCTTGAAGAGTGGCTCATTAAACATCTAGTTTTAACAGCAACACTTTCACAAACACACACACATACACACATATATATTGCAAATTATTTATGTTGTTTTTCCAAAGGCAACAAAGCCTCTGCAACACCCATGTCAACAACATCAGGATTTTAGATACTTTCATAGGCCTGTTTTCTGGTTCTGTTAGCATCCAGAATTCTCACATAAGGTGTTAAGAAAGATATTGCCATTTCCTCCATCCTTAAAAAAAAATCATGGAAGTGGTTTTTCTTCGCTCAGTATCGGTAGGGTTTGTAGCTGTGCCCGGTATAATCTAATGTAACACTGATTGGTACAGAACCACATATTAGAGGAGTCTGTGTGTGGTTGCTGCAAGTCTACATCAGGGGTGTTTTTCAACTTGTTTTTAAGGGTTTGCAGCAGACTACAGACACAGCACTGACCTGGAATCGCACCGGTTGGATGAGGGGGGCGACCCTTATTTCCAGAGGATCGCAGTTTACCAGATCTTGAAGGTGAGCGCGGTTTAGTAATTCTGTCCTCTGTTTATTCCAAACAACCTTGTCAAGATAAGACAGACAAGGATAATGACAGCCTGTGGTTATCAAGCAGTGGTGTTTACTATCAATATATTGTGGGTGAAATCAGAAAAATACCGAGTGGCAGGGCTTATGAAGTGTGTGTGTGTGTGTGTGTGTGTGTGTGTGTGTGTGTGTGTGTGTGTGTGTGTGTGTGTGTGTGTGTGTGTGTGTGTCCATATATGAGTTCATCAGTATGGGTGTGTTTTTGTGTCATCATCTCAGGCCCCCAGTGCACAAAAGGGATCTGCTCAGTGTATAAAGTCAGGTCAAACTTTTTTGGTGGAGGGGTCAGCCGGCCTCAGCTCAAATTCCCTTGGTGGCCAGTACGCTGGTGCAGGTAGGCACAATTTTTCTTATTTCGGTAAAATGCAAATCTATTTTTATCCAATAGAAAAAAATAACTGGGAACGCCAACAGAGGTTTAAAATTGCGTTTCTGGCATTAATACGTTTGGAAAAGAAACTGTATATTTAGAAATAAAACTAAGAGCACAGAAACTCACGAAAAATTAAATTAATATGTTTTCAATGAATATCCAATCAGCTTAACTCATAACTGCATTTTTCACTTGATATCAAAATATAAAGCTTCAATAATTATAAAATTTTATGAATGTGGCCATAAAATCCATGCATGGCTGTAATATGTTTTTGTGCCACAGATTTTATGTGGAACCAAAGCACGAGAGAGTATGTAACTGATTGCATAACTTAATAATTGAATAAGTTTGAAAAGAAAATTGAATGCTAAAAACACACAACTTGCATGCAAACATGCAAAAATACTAATATTGATTTTCAAAAAACCTGTATAATAATTCATATTCTGTGATATATACATATACAGTACTTGAAGAGGTGTAGTTTCCAGGACAACGTCTCAATTTCATGACAAATAGATATGCTCTCAATTTTTTTATGTGTGAATTTACATACTGATTCTGTTTTATCTCATATAAGTTTGTAAATTTCTTGATTTCCTTGTCTGCTTTCGGCTACCCTGAAGTCCTGAGTTTTAACATAAACACCAACCTTAGAGCGACTTCCAGGTAACACTCTATATTAAGTATATGACACCTTTCTTGATGAACCTGGAAATTTCGAATCTGCGATGGCATCTTAAATGTGACGAGTGAACACCGGAAGCCACTGAAGATACTTTTTGTATTTCAGAATTATCTTTACATAGAAACAATCTCCTTTGCATATAAAATTGCCCCAAGTGTCTACCAATCAGGTTGAACCTTTAGATTTACTCCCCTTAGTTACCCTGTGTTGTTTAATGCCCGTGCCACGCACACGCTACATGTTTACAGTCCAAACATGGATCCTGATTGTTTCCACATGTCCCACTCCAGAGCAGCACTGACCATTAGGAGAGAGACATTTTATGTTTGTAAAATAAACATAAATAGCAGTCATTTCCCATCTTTATTCTTCATACTCAGTTCCCTAACTCTCCGAGATCATGATACTGCTGCTGCTGGCTTCAAGCTAATAACTAGCATTTCTGGTGATGGTCTCCTTCATTAGCTTGGAGGCTGGCTTCAAGCTAATAACCAGCATTTCTGGAGGTGGTCTCCTTCATTAGCATGGAGGCTGGCTTCAAGCT
>JAACJT020000075.1:22806793-22821580 GCA_009936485.2 Gymnarchus niloticus
AGGAAGAAGAGGAAGAAAAACCGGTATGGGGGGGGCCACCCCAAGGGGCCCCCCCCCCCCCCCGTGTACCGAGTCTTCTGAGCTCCAGAGTCGTCACAGATGTCTGAAGCTCCGATGGGCGGTGTGATGAAGAGTATAGGATGTTAACCCGAGGAATGTTTGAGGCTGACGTACGATTATGTGTGTGTGTTTAAAAAAAAAAAAAAAAAAAAAAAAAACTCATACACCACTGACTCGTGTCCTCATTTCTCCTCCGAGCGGTTCCCCATCTGTATCTCCACACCTTTTTCTTCACGTGGTGCTTTCACAAGGCCTCTCATTCTTCTTTTAGAAACCGTTTACGATACTGATGTCTATTTTTAGTCTTTGACCATAGTGCACGAAATTAAACATTAGGCAATAAAAACAACTCCTGAACCAGTACGGAAACTTGGTACACCTATTTCTGAGGACTAAGAGATGAAGCACGGCAAGGAAGGGCAAGAACATCTTGTAGTAAAGATATTGCCCCCTTCATTCTGTATTGGATTTCTCAATTTTTTTATTTTTTTTTTGCGTTCCTTTGTTTTTGGGATAGTATTGTGCGTCTGTCGTAACACTGCCTTTTTTCCCTAGAGGCAACCAAGGATCTAGAGAATGAATGGAGAAATGGAAGCTTCCTCTAAAGATCAAGGTACAAGATGGATACACGGGTTTTGGGGTCATCTGCGTTTGCATAAGAATTAATAAAGTATCTATCCAAAATCCCATTTCTTCATATTAGATGATGAGTGGAATCCTATTCCTGGTCTGGTTTAAAAGTATAATTTGGGGAATCTAACATGCATACATTAAGATAATTGTGCACTTAGCTTTCTGTACCTTCCCAGATAGAACATTCTAGTTTTTTTTTTTTTGTTTGTTTTTTTTCCCCCCCAACTTGGGGCATGACTGTCATGCGGTGGCAAACTCAAAGGACTTGATTTTCAGGAATTCAGTTAGTGTTTTGTATTCATTACAGTATGCCATACTGCTTAGTAAGTCGAGCTTATATGCTGGATATTTCACAACGTTTAATGTTCTCATTAAATCTGCTATAGGCTGGTCCAAGGATGACCTGCTGAGGTTGCTGGATGGCATGAGGGCGAATCTTCCGCAGAACGACCTGAGTAAATATAAAACTGCAGAGTCGCACCTGGATTGGGAGAAGGTGGCCTTCAATCACTACTCTGCCGAGATGTGCAAGCAGAAGTGGCTGGAGGTTTCACGCGAGGTGGGCCAGTTTGGTGGTCATGGAAGGTTTTCTGTGTTGTAGTTAGAAATAGGGCGTTGTTACTGTGGGGTCATAGTGGTTAGCACTGGATGGTTGGGGGTTTGAATCCCGCCTCCTTTGTGTGTGTGTGTGTGGAGTTTTCATGTCGTCTTTGTTCTTTCCGGGTTTTATCCAGGTTCCTCTTACAGTCCAGAGGCATACAGTGTAGGCTGATTGGCATCTCTAAATTGCCTGAAGTGCATGACCTATGTGTGCGCGGTTGTTTTTTTTTTTTTTTTTTCCATATGCCACGTGATGCCTGGGATAGGTTCTGGCCCCCTCCATGACCTTGACAGGAGATGTCATTAGGAGATGGATAGTATTTCTTTTTGTGAAGTTATAAAGTGAAAGTACGGTAATTATAACCAAACGTTGGATTTGCTTCACTCTGAAATGTTTCATTACCGGTGATTTTGCACTGTTTGCCCGCATCTCGTACTAGCACATTTCTCTACTTGGATTTCAGGTGCGCAAGTTTCGCACGTTGTCAGAGCTGATCGTAGACGCCCAGGACTATATCAAGAACCCATACAAGGGCAAGAATCTGAAGGTATGGTTTTACGTCAGTGCTGTGTGGCCAGGCTCAAGTACGCACCATAATATTGACATGGAAACAAATATAGCTTCAACTGTAAAAATCAACAAGATTGCAGAGTGTTGGTGGAGCTATTACATAATTATTTTATATTGCGTGTACTATTGTGTATTTGAGCTACTGGATGCATAAATTTCCTTCGGGATCAATAGTCTTTTTTTTGATTAAACAATATATGATTTTCACTAAGCAATTTCTTGTATATTAAAAACAGAAACATCCAGATTTCCCAAAGAAGCCTCTGACACCGTACTTCCGGTTTTTTATGGAGAAAAGGGCAAAGTATGCCAAGTTGCACCCTGAAATGAGCAATTTGGACCTTACCAAGATCCTTTCAAAGAAATACAGGGAGCTACCAGACCGCAAGAAAGTAAGTGCAGCAGAGTGCCTTGTTTCTGCACATCTATCATGGATAAATCCTAGCTAATTATAATTTTGAGTTGGTTGGCTTTCGATGTACACTGTTTCTTTAAATGAGTGAGGTGATGTTTAAGTTGCTAAAACCAGAGGGAATCCAGTATAAACTGATTTATGGGACAGCATGACTTGGTCCTCTGCTGCCATCAAGAGGCCAGCATAAAAAATAAACCCTAAGAATCCAAACTGGAGCAGAACACTTGGGTGCAACGTTTTTCACGGTGAAATTGTTACGGCTGTTCATAATTACTCGTGTGTTTAACACAGGCAAAGTACATGCAAGACTTTCAGAAAGAAAAGGAGTTATTTGAGCAGAACATGGGGAAATTCAGGTCGGTGTTGTTTTGACTTTCTACCGTTAATCCCATAAATCTTCAATATGTTGAATTTAAAAATCAAAATTGGGAAGGAGCTGATTTGAAACAACGTGAATGAACTGCGTATGAAAGCAGTGTTTTTTGCATCGAACAATCCAGTATCCTTTAGCACCTCTTTAGTTCAATATTAGGTCTATTATTATGAAGTCTGGCCATTGAGATCTTCTGAAAGTAGGGAGTACAGTATAGATTACAACCAGTCGGTGTAGATTATTGACTCGGCGCTTCCCGCAAAGGGAGGAGCACCCAGACCTGATTGAGAACATGAAAAACATGAAGCGCTCGGACGTGCCTGAAAAACCCAAGACGCCGCAGCAGCTCTGGTACAACCACGAGAAGAAAGCTTTCCTCAAGGCACACCCAGAGGTGAGTGATCCTGGAGGCTCATCAACTCTCCCGAGAGTCGCTTTGTACCGTAAAACCGCGTTAGTCCTTGTAGCGTTGGGGCCGAATGCGTTCACGCGGAAGTGTTATGGTTTACTGTCTGCAGGCTACCACCAAAGACATCAAGGAGAGCTTGGGAAAACAATGGACACAGCTGTCAGACAAGAAGAGGTTGAAATGGATCAACAAGTCCCTGGAACAGCAGAAACAGTATGAGGTGAGCGCTTAGGCAGTGCGGGAGTGTCTCGTGGTGGGCTGCCGGATGTGCTGAGAGAATATGGCCCTCCATCCTCTCCCCGTTTTCCAGGAAGCGATGCGTGAATTCATACTTCAGCACCCAGAACTTAATATGTCCCAGGAGGGCATCAATAAGTCTACCCTGACTAAAGCAGAACGGCAGTTGAAGGACAAGTTTGACGGCAGGCCCACCAAACCGCCACCGTGAGTGATGATGTTGGTCCCGTAAGGTGTCGGCGAGGCCATGAACAAATTGTCTTCTAGTTTTTACAAAAATTTGGTGATGTTTCGGAATTGTAATGTTGTGTCTTTTTGGACACTGCTACCAGGAATGGGTACTCCATGTTCTGCGCGGAGTTGATGTCCACCATGAAAGATGTGCCGAGCACAGAGCGTATGGTGATGTGCAGCCAGCAGTGGAAGCTGCTGAAGCAGAGTGAGAAGGACAATTACCAGAAACGCTGCGAGCAGGTCCGTACCCAGACCCGGCAGCGACGGGCCTGCCGAATACGTTCGCCAGATGAGCTTGTCATTCCGAGCATCTTCGGAGCTGTCTTACGACCACATGTCAGGGAATTGTAACTTTGATGGTGTCTTTTGTCTTTCAGAAAAAGAAAGAATATGAAATTGAGATGAACAGGTTTCTCTGTGTAAGTTTGGGTTTTTTTTTTTTTTTAACTCTTCCTTCTTTCCCAGTAACTGGTTGCTGCCGACTCGTTCACTGATGTGTGCATTTATTGTTTGAAGCCGTCTGAATCTGAGTGTTTCCGTGGTTCCATCAGAGCATACCCGAGGAGGAGCAGCAGCGTGTCCTCGGTGAGGATAAGATGCTTGGCTTCAACAAGAAGGGCGGCAGCAGTCCATCTGCGAAGAAACCCTCTAAGGCCAAGGTGAGGATGACGGTGGGAGCCCGGGTTTCGGTTCGCGGTTTTACAGCTTCACGCTCACCGTCGCAGGAGTACACCTGGGAGCGACACAGCATGCCTGGGAGCGAGTGGGACCGCTGCCGGTGACCATGTGTGACGCAGGGTAACCCCAGCAAACCAGAACGTTAAACGTCGAGCGCATTCACACGCAGGGGAAGGCGCTGTTTTAATCTGAATCAGCTTTGTTTTTCCCAGTACGTGTGTGTACACGGAAATCATGCATGAAACATTCCTGCAGCTTTATTCATCGCAAGGAATTTGTCCTTTGGTCTAGTACAAAAATCTTTAATTTTTGTTCATGTCAAGTTTAATGCAGAGTCTAAACTGTTACAAGTGGTACAGTCGGGATTGACATTGAGTACTGCAGGCTATTATGTGCAGTGCAAATGGGTACTTGTGTATTGCAAAACGACTAAAGTTAGGTGAAAATAGAGAGTGTCTTGTACATCTTCAGGTAGTTCCTGCAAAGCTTTGAGGCATCTGGGGTCGTTACCTTGTGGCAGTATCTTTTCCCACGGAGATCCAACCCAAAAAGTTTACTTTAGCACATCTCTACAAAACGGAGTGGGGCTTTTCCTTTGTCAGGGTGTAGTCGATTGGGTGTAGGTGTCCAATATCATTACCACCACGTTTCACTCTTTTGATACACTGGTTCTACTCCTCTGTTCAACTTTTTACATACAGCCCTTCCTATTCTGTCATAAATCTCAAATTTCATCAGTAAATTGGGCTTCCAGGATAGGGAAAATAGCTTTTAAAAGTGGTCTCAAACTCTTGAGCCCCACTCTGTGATTCTGAAGGTGGAATCCTCCTCCTCATCGTAGGTTTTGACCTGCCCTGTCCCTAACTGTACTATCGGCCCCTCTCCTTACTGTCTAGAGCGGCTTGAGCAAGCCAAAGCGGCCCATCTCCGCCATGTTCATCTTCTCCGAGGAGAAGCGTCCAAAGCTACAGCAGGAGCGGCCCGATCTGCCGGAAAGCGAGCTGACCCGGCTGCTGGCACGCATGTGGAACGAGCTCTCTGGGAAGAAGAAGGTGAGGGTCCTGGTGGAGCAGTTATGACTTCTTCACGTCGTATTGTCGACTGTTTAGGACGTGATGGCTAATGTTTTTCTAAATTAAGGAAAAAGCAGAGTTCATTTATCAATACATGTTAAACCATCCAAATTTGAACCAGTTAGCCTAAGGTTTCACATGTCTTAGTACTCTGGGAAGACCCTGGAGTGTCCACACACAGCAGAGGTGGGATTTGAACCCAGAGCCCTGGAGGAGTGAGGCAATGGTGCTGCTGTCCTAGTCCATGTGTGAAAGTGTGTGCTATGAAGGACTGACAAATGCATATACAAACTTCTCTTATCACACATGAGCATGACAATTATTATGATCAAAATTGATTCAGTACAAACTAATATGATACAAGTCTTCCTTTGTGATGTTCATGGGAGGGATTGGAGAAAGACACGTGACTATGAAAGCTGACCTGAGGCTGCCAAAGGCCGCACATGACTTTGTTGGCCATTTTGTGCTTCTGGCCTACAGGAAAAGTACAAACGTCTGGAAGCAGCTCTGAAGGCGGAGTCAGAGAAGAAGGACCAGGAAGACCGTAACCGTTTACCAGAGTCACCCAAGAACGCCCAGGACATCTGGCAGCTGAGTGTGATTGGGGACTACCTAGCCAGGTTCAAAGTATGTGCATGGCTACCAATACAGGCAATGAACTGTGGAGAGAGTCTTCCAGTGTGCTTCATTATAGCTGTAGCTTTACAGCTCAGTCAGTCATGATTGGCTAATCATGAAAACTGACTTTAAGGAACTGGTGTCGTTTTGACTAATAGATTTGGTGCACTGGGTTGAAACAAATACACCGCCTGTCTGTCTTATATTCCCTGCTTTTTTTTTTTTTTTGAACACCTCTCCCTCCATCCCAAAGAACGATAGAGCCAAGGCCCAGAAAGCCATGGAGATGACCTGGAACACCATGGAGAAGAAGGAGAAGATATTGTGGATTAAAAAGGCAGCTGAAGACCAGAAACGATATGAGGTATGCGGGAGTATCTATTTACAATTCCCCAGCTGGTGCTCGGCTGGCAACTCGCATGGTCGCTATCGACTTAACGATGCCTGAGCTGTTCACACCGCTCGATGCTCACGTCCCTCAGAGGGAGCTCAGTGAGATGCGCGCACCGGCCGCTGTCATCACCTCCGGGAAGAAAATGAAGTTCGAGGGTGAGCCGAAGAAGCCACCATCGTGAGTATCCCGTGTGTGTGTGTGTGTGTGTGTGTGTGTGTGTGTGTGTGTGTGTGTGTGTGTGTGTGTGTGTGTGTGTGTGTGTGTGTTTTTGCTTGTTTCCAAGTACATTAATAAAGTCTCGTTACATTACAAGACAAGTCGTGAGTGCCAGCGGGAGGTTGACAGCTTTGCTGTGACCGGGTGGCTCTTGGCTGGCGTGGAGTCACATGTCACCCCCTTTGCCTTTCGCAGGAACGGCTACCAGAAATTCTCTCAAGAGCTGCTGTCTGGTGGGGAGCTGAACCATTTGCCCATGAAAGAACGTATGGGGGAAATCGGGGGTCGCTGGCAGAGATTACCGCTGAAGGACAAGGATCGGTACAAGAAGATGGCAGAGGAGAAACAGAAGCAGTACAGGGTGCAGCTGGAGCACTGGCTCAAGGTACGAGCGCTGTGCGTGAGAAGTTCGGGTAACTTCCTGTTTGTTCCATTTGCCGATGGGTCCGACCCTTTCTCAGTCCCATTTTAAATTCTTCTTTATTAAGGGAGTAGGTTCATGGTCACTTATCTACAGGTGCTTTATCACTCTCTCTCTCCTGCTGCAGTCCTTGTCATCTCACGAGAGAGCCATGTACACAGAATATAATTAAAAAGTAAGTAATCTTGAAAGCCACAATCAATGCCAAAATCTGCCTTTCACTCCCCCCCCCCCCCCCCCTCCCCAAAGCTAATCGCTTTTTTGCCCAAACAGAAGCGTAAAAGCCCAGGAAAACCCGGAGGAACGAATGCCAAATTAAAGGCTGGAGCCTCCAGAAAATCAGTGAGCCCCCCCCCCCCGGCTTACATAAGATTTAGGGTTTGATCTTTCCAGCTTATTGTGCTCACGTCCGTCTTTCTCCCCCAGGACTCGGAGGATGATGATGATGAGGATGACGATGACGACGAGAAGCCTTCATCAGAGTCATCCAGTGAGGATAGTGAGGAAGAGGAGGATGACGATGATGAGGATGATGAAGAGGAGGTAGGAAGCTACAGTAATTTTGTGTATTTTCAGTATAGGCCTGGAGAGTGTCAGTGTTTCTTGGCTGAGCCACAGATTGTACAGAAAATCCTTGAAAGGAACAAGGATGGAGAACAGTCGGATGTGAATATTTTTAGCATGTTTATGAACTTCCCTGCAGAACGAGGAGGAAGATGACGACGACGATGAGGCTGAGGATAAAGAGAACAAGTCTGGAAGCAGCAGCAGTGGATCGAGCTCGGAGGACTCCTCTGAGTCTGACTCGGACTGAGCCACCCCCAACCCTTCTCCCCCGCCATGGACTGTAAGCAGCTGAGTGTCTCGGGGTAAACCCACCCCTGCGTGTTCATTTTCCTGGCCATTTACAGGAGTCTGTCATTTCACTGTCCAGCTGTACGTTTTTCTGGAGCCCCATCTCCTCCCCCTTTATTTCTGAAATCCGTCTGAATACACAGCCCACTGGAAACCCCCCCCCCCCCCCTTGCTATATGGACCTCTTCTGCGCTGTTAGTATAAGACTGGAGTCATTCACTGGATTCTCTTAAACTTTCTAAACGTTCTTAAATGTTCCACTAGGGGTAGGCTTTTCATTTGGTCCATTGTTCTGTTTTTCTGATGGAAGAATGGAAGTTAAACACCCACAGCTGATATAAAATACCCCTGAGCTGTAATATACTGTCCCAAGTTGGGGGAACAAGGAGAGTGTACCACCTCAGCCTGTGTGGAGAGTGAGAGCTCCTGAAGTCGGTGAACATGACGTTTTGGGAGGGTATTGGGGGCCAAGTCATTGCACTCTGAATTTTCTTCCTTTTCCTTGGTGTCTCTAACGTTACTTCAGGAAGAATGAAGCCATTTCGATTGCACTGTGTTGGTGGGCCGAGCGCCAGTCAGATGGTGCCTTTTTGTCTCTTGGTTTTGTTTTTGGCCAACTCTTCTGGCATTTTTGTTTCAGTGCCGTGATGTCAGCTTTTACTGGATGAGTGACACCAAACTGACATGTAAAATAAGGATTACACAGGATGGCATCCGACCTTGTTTAAAAAAAAAAAAAAAAAAAATTGACTTGATTGTCGTGTTATTTGATGTTAGTGTTTACCTTAAAGCTTTGCCGTTTAAGGATAGTTTGGACAGTTTTCAACGTGTTCGACGGTGTACACAGAGCTTCAAATTCCTGAGTTTTTATTTGTTAACCGAAGAATGTTCCGGGGGGGGAACCCTTTTCTGCCAAAGCCCAAAGTACATGGTAAATTTGGCAAACATTTTGAATTTTAAAATTCTAATTGAGCAACAGAACTTTTCAATTTTTCGTTTAACCACTATTTTACAGTTATTTCATGTATTTGTACATCCAAGATATTTATTGTTTAAACATTTTGTTTCTTAATCCCAAAGTTTGTCTTGAAAAGGAGTGCACTTAAACTATATAGATTTTACATTTTCCCAGTTTTTCTTTGTCCATAAAATTTGTACCTGAGCCATTTATAATGAGGAATTCATGAGCTTTTTGTGTTCTTCACAAAAGTCATGCACATATGAATGCATATGTACAGTACTTTTTAAGCAGAGTAGTGTGAGCATTCGGTGCCGTGTCGTCGCTCAGCCCTCCACACTGAATAGACTTCGCTAGCCCTCAACACTCAGACCGTCCTGCGTATATTGAACTGTAAATCGATTTGCAGCAGTGGACAGCCTCTTCACAGATGTTCACCGTGTGTCATTTGTTGGAAGACCGTCTTTCAGAGCAGCGTGTCAGGGATGCCAGGATCCTCTTCATAACCCTGGGCAGCTATGTTCAAGCAAGGTCCCATACTGTTTTTAATCTGCTTTCTTACCTGGGACTAAGAGTTTTATTTTTTTTTGTTTAGCTGTAAAGTGGATAAAACACAAATTGACATTTTAATGGGGGTTCAGTTGTGAAGCTCTGATGAACAAAGGTCTTGACTTAGGGTTGTTTTTGTAGCAGCGGCAGATTTTGGATATTTATAATTGGGGGGAGGGGGGTTACAGCGCAGTAATTTGGTAAAATGACCTTGGGGGGTGAGCTGCTCTGTTTTGTTTTGATTTATTGTTGTAAGGTATTTGTATATACAGCTTTTTGTAACAGGTGGACATTGTTTTATTTGTACCTTTTTGTTTTGCTGTAGATTCACGCTGGCATTAGTAGAAGCCAGATGGGAGGGGCATAATTATGTACAGTTTGGCACATCAACTGCCTGGGGAGGGAAGGAATGTTTTATTTTATGCCCTTTACTGTTTTGTTTACATTTCCCCCCTCAATTTTTTTTTTTTTGTAGAAATGATTTAAAAAGTAAAAAAAAAAAAAAAGCTTTGCAGATTTGTATGGCTGATTAAATATGAAACATTTCTGATGTTTTCTATAGTTAAAAGTGTTCTGTATTTCCTGACATTTACTATTTGGGCAAGTAAACTTGTTTTTACCAAAGCTTTCAGTGTCTCTCTTCTTCCCCTCCAGTATAGCCTAATGGGTGACACATTTATGATCAAAATTTGTCATTATTTGAATTGTATGACCTAACATCTCTATACTTGGAGTAAACTATTTTTTTTTAATCATGCACAGAAAGACACTGAATACAAGTAATATATAATTGGATAGCTGAGTTCATCTTAGCAATGAACTTCGGGTTGAATGCTTCAGGCTTCATAACTGTGTTGCTTAAATTGATTCAACATTATACTTCATTTGTCCAAAAATATTTGTGTCTATCTTCAAACTGCTTAATCAGTGTAAGGTCAATGGGGGATCCATTTAAAAGGTTAACTAATGAAACTGAAGATTTTCGGTCTTAGAAAATGTTTTTTCCTGCTGATTTTTCTCTCGCAATGTGGAATGATTTCAGAGCACACCAAGAGGACGTGCACCTGGTAAGAGACTGAAGCAGTTCGTTCAGACGTGTTCCATGGAAGATTCAGACTAACTTGACGTGTTCCTACATTGTGGGAAGTGCAGAACGATGTCTGTGCATAACATCATCTCTCAGACTGTGGCTTTGTGGTTTAGATCTGACCCTAGTTTAACTGATTTCCTACAGTCTTGTGCATGTGTGTATTTTTTTTTTTTATATATGGGGTGATATTGCAAATGAAGCGCTTTTTTTTTTTTGATGATTTGAGGGCTTTTCATGCTAAACTTTCCCCACGGGTCACCAAAGTGCTCTCAGCGCACAGATGAACAGAGGAGGTCGGTTTGGCTCTGTCGCTTGGGATGAGCTGCGTGAGTGCCCCAAACCACACAGATGCTCTGACACACGTACTGTACCTTACCTCATGATACTGCAGGATTAGTGTCTCCAAAATGAGCACCATAACTCTGTGTGTGTCCTCTCCTGCAGTTGTGCATGTATTACCTTGTTTAACATACGCCAGTTAACATCATGGTTCGCGTACCCAGCCTCTTCTTCTCCATGTCCTTCGAAACACCTCCTTTCAATCCTTTGCCTGCTTCTTTGCTCCATCGTCAACATTTTTCGTTGGGGTTGCCGGATGGAGACACGGTAGTAGAGAATGACAGGTACGATGGCTCCGTTGGGCAGCAGGTGATGATCGGCCCATTGTGCCGGGATGGGTCCTTGGATATCTCCTCCGCCTCCAGAGCAAGTGAGCTCTTCAGTAAGATGGATTCTTCCTGGTCAGACATTGTGTTTCTTTGTAAGGTCTGCGTATAAATAAGTAAAATCTGACAACTGCACGTGCTGCAATTCGATTCCATTTTTAAAACTTTGTCCGCAATCAGTTATTTAAACAAATGTACACTTCAAAAAGTACAATGATATTTAAGGACAGTTTAAATAAAAATAAACACAAACCATCAAACAATGATGTGCACCACAGACACTGCGCAACTACAACTGAGTGTTCCTTAAGAGATTTTGAAAATTCCTTCACAATTAATGAAGTCTTAACGTGTCGTAATGTGACACAAAACTACAAAAATGAATAACATTGGTACCATATCTGTGCACAAATGTGCACTGCATGATGCGTGGGATGTGAAAATGAACAACAAAGTTCAGTTATGAGTAGGAGGTGGCTTCAGGAAGTGTGAGAGTTAAAACTTCTGGTACAAAGGTTGCTCTCAACTTTTGAGTCCGGCACTGGCAACGTAGTCATCAGCGTGAAGGCAGTCGCTCAAATGCTGCAAAAAGAATATACGTGGGTTATTTAAGTTTGCTGTTCTCATAATGCATTGATGAATAATCTGAGGGGTTCACAATATTAAATTTAACACAATTATAAGTAGGAAGCTGGGCAATGACATGCTGGATTGATGGGTAGAACAGTCAAGTCACATTTCCAGGGTTGGGGGTTTGATTCAAAGCCTTGTTCTGTGTATGTGGAGTTTACATGTTCTCCCCATTTTGATGAGTTTTCTCTGGAGGCTCTGTAGTTGATAGTCTTGCAGTTAGAAGGACTGGTGTCACATATAGAGTAAACTGTCTTCAATGGACTGGCATCCTGTCTGGTGTGTTCCCCTGCTTTGGGGCCCTGTGCTGCTTGGGGCCCTATACCTCCAGGCTCTCCATGGCCCTGTTCTGGATAAACAGTTAGAAAACAGGTGGATAACAATAGAGCATTAAAATGAACTGTTATGTGTAGAGCTTAATTTTTGCATTTTTGCATAAATGTACTGCTAATAATACTATTCCCTTTATAAGTCAGAATGATGAAAGCAAATACATAAGCGTATTGATTAGTTACAGGTATTACACCAGCAAATACAAACTGGACACATAAGACACAACATAAATACAAATATTACATCTGTACCGAGCAAACATGTATACTAAATATGGTCTTCATAAGGTCTTCATTATTCATTTAGTCTAATTTTTAAATGTAGGGTTGGATAGGTGTAAGAATCTTATTATTATAGCAATCACTTTTCCCCAGGGGAGACTAAGGTCTTCACTGATAGTAACCACTAGAGGGGGGTAATTGCAGTAGCTGTGGTCCATGAACAGTTAGCTTGATCGCATCCTGTGCAGCACAATGAAACTGCAAGGTGGTAACAAGATCAAGAACTGGAGTAACTGAAAAGGAACAGACAAGGAATTTTGGAAATGTAAACCTGATCTGTAACAGAGAAGATAAGATCAGTATAAATTAATGGGTTTCCGGACCCTTTAATTTCACCATCCGATATCATTTATGTGATGAAAAATGTTTTCTTTAAATACAAGTACTGAAAACTATGGTAATTAAATCTACACTTCTCTTTATATAGATGTCGTGAAGGAATTGTTCAAAAAAGCAGTTATGTTATGAGTGTACATACATGTTCGTATTGTCAGTCAATTTATTGATTGACAACAGAGGTAGGATTCAAACCCCCAACCTTGGCAAAGATTTTATACAGCAAGTCTCAAAATCCTGCATTGATTAATGGAACTCAGCAATCTTCACCGACACAGCTCCTCAGGTTCTAAATTTTCAAAAAGAACCATTAAACCCTCTTAACACCAGTACATCATATGTTTCAGGCAAGGAGACTCCAGCAATCCCGGTACGCGAGATTAGCTGCCTCAATGTCTTCAACATTACAAGCAAGGATTCATCTTGCCCTCCACTCCCACTACTAACATTCTCTAACAAAATGATGCATGAATCCCTGCTTTCTTAAATCTGGTGTATTGAGGTACCAAATATTTTTCTGTGAAGTAATACACAACATAATACTACACATTAGAACTTTGGAACAAGTCACACCCCTTATAGAAATTGTACTCGTAAAACTGTGCACTTTTGATATATAGGGTCCTGACATGTAACCAGCTATGTCACTGAGCTCCTCCAGAGTTCTTTCTCACTCAGCGGTTTCTCCCAACAGATGCTCACAGTCTTCCAATAATCTAATCATTTATAAAGTGCAACGCTCTAGATTACTGGTTTCTGTTCCTCACTTGAAGGTTTAAGCCTTCTAATCTGATCATTTCGGGATCTGTAACCACATGCGTTTCAGTTCCTCTTTAACCTCTCTTCATAATAACAGCAAAATACATAAGGCAGCATTTTACTATTGCTATGCATTAAAATACATTAACTGATTTCCACTAATGACATTTCTTTTTGTCTGGGATGGGCTCCCCCCCCACACACACACACACACCCCTGAATAGGATTAAGCAGTTTGGAAAACAGATTGATGGACTTATTTTCTTTATCTGCATCTTTTTTTAATCAACACAAATACACATGAACAATGCAAGCTTAGCACAGAGTATTAAATGGATTAAGATTTGTAACTGATAAACATACGAGGAGAAGGCACTGCTGACTCAATCAGTTGGTCTGCATTTAAATATTTTGTTTAAACTTCTAAAAAAATATAGTTTCTTTACAATGCGGTATCTTGTCATATACACTGAATATATACTGTGTAGGCCTAAATTCCAAGGTAAACTGATAGAAAGGAAGGGGTACATAGTACCTTTGACCGGGTTCTTCTCTTGCTGAGTGACTTAGATTAGATGAAAGAAGAAAGGGACACATTGAAATGAATGATCAATGATCAAAGAGAGAGCGAATAACTGTTTTATTCATTTATCATTCTTCTAATCACTTTTCCAATGTGGGGGAACAGAGGCTGATTTCATTATATAGTCCAGCCAAAGGATCATATTTCATTTAGGGCGACAAACTTGTATACCTAGCCAAAGTGCTGTAGAGATGAGTGGTGAAGAGGGTTAAAAGAACAAAAAAAAAATTTATATTGCTCCCAAATATATTCAGCTGTGGTCCCCTAAAATCAATCATCACCACCTTTCAACCCCATTCCAGAGGGTAGTCCTGGTTGGGGGGGCTGCACCCCCTACCGACCCCAGCAGATAAATTTTATTAACCGTAGTTTTAATGGTGGCAGTGCAGGTTGTTGTTTTTTTTCTGTGTGTGTCCCTCCAGCAGAACTGTCCTCAGCCACTGCTACTAACTACATCCCTGTGTTCATGTGGGTGTACACACATACGATATATGTGTGTATATAGGCAAAGCAAGTTGTTGTTCTTTAGTCACACAGTCGTGTCCGACTCTTCGCGACTCCATGGACCACAGCACGCAAGGCCGCCCTGTCCTCCACCGCCTCTCGGAGCCCGCCCAAACTCATGTTCACTGTTTCCACTACACTGTCTATCCATCTCATCTTCTGTCGTCCCCTTTTCCTTCAACCTTTCCCAACATTAGTGTCTTCTCCAGTGACTCCTGTCTTCTCATTGCGCGCCCAAAATATTTGAGCTTCATCTTCATTATTTGTCCTTCTAATGAACAGTCAGGATTGATTTCTTTTAATATAGAT
>JAACJT020000075.1:22821680-22834830 GCA_009936485.2 Gymnarchus niloticus
GTTGCTGAAGCCTAGCTTGCAGAATCTTGAGCATAACCTTGCTAGCATGTGAGATGAGTGCAATAGTTCGGTAGTTTTAACATTCTTTAGCACTGCCCTTCTTTGGAATTGGAATATAAACTGATCTTTTCCAATCTAGTGGGCCACTGTTGAGTTTTCCATATTTGCTGACATGCAAAGTAAGTAGACCTATACAATAATAAACTGAGTGTAACAACAAAGAGCAACCAGTGTCGACCAAGGGAGAATATGATAAAGACAATGGTAGTCTATGTGCTTCAGTGCATCGATGATGTGATGAAAGTTTGGAATCGGTGCTTCTTTGTTTTTTACTTTTCTTTTTAATTATAGTCCGAAGCACACAAGTCTCATCAAGCCTTTATCTTCTGTTTAAGGAACACGTATTTAAATAAATAAATAAATAAATAAATAAAAAGGTCATTGTAACAATCTCTGTACCTGCCCCAGTTTAAAAATGAAACTCAAATGTCACTTAAACTACTAGCAGAGAGTCTGCCGTAGCTTCCGTCATGCGTACGCACGCACGCACGCACACGCCGATAAAAGCACTACAGTCCGTACGCACGTACACGCCTCTCGATCAGCCTCTTTTCACGTTCAGTGGCGCGCAGGCTGAGAACGGGTCGTAGCTCGAGATCCGGTGACGCTGGTCACCCCGTTGCTAAGATATTACTTCTCTTTTCGCTCGTGACATTAATACTAGCAGGAATACGTTGGCGTCGGAGACGTAAAATCTGACAAACTCCGATGAAGGGATTCAGACAACGTGAACGAGACAGAAGAGGGCAACTGGCTAGCTAATCTGCTAGCTGAGAACAGTTTCACCAGTTCGACCGGACTCTGGGTCTTATATTTCCACTGGAAACGGGGATTTGGAGCTGTTTTTTTGTAGAAGGATACCCCTTTCATTTATAAGTTTGTAGCCATAGTTAGTTACTTCTACCGTCGGAACTGTACCTAGGTTAGCTACCTAGCATCGGCATCTCTATATCTATCGATAGCGACCTAGCGGACAGAGGATTTTGGGGGGGGGTTTGACTCCATCGAGAGGGAGGTAGCTAATATAACTCGGCCATGTTGAAGCCACAACAGTCGAGCTCCAGCGGGAGGAAAACCTCAAATGGCATCTTGGGCCAGGGCAACATGTCTTCATCGCCTTCTGGGATCAGCAGCCGAACAGTGAGCGGAAGGTACGTGAGAGCCTCTTTAGCTCGTTAAGCAAGGCCGTGGATTGACTCGGTCTCTCGCGGCCTACCGGTCAATGCGAGGAGTCTAAGTGGGCGTGCCGCCTTAAGGGAGGCCTACTTTCGGTTTCTTGTCCAATCGGACCATTCGCGGTTTGATTGACGGCGCTCATCCGCCAATAAGAACACGGCAGTATAATTGAGACCGGCGTAATTTATGGTAAATCGGTAAAATGGCGAAGGAGTTCATTTAAAGAGGACTCCCAAGCCAGTGAATCGAAACTCGCTGGTTATATTCTTCGAGAGTTTAAACTAATGCAGTTGATAAAACACGAATACAAGTGCGCGGTAACTTTTTTATTTTTATTTTTAAAGTATCTGAAAGGCCACACATGAATGCGGTGGCTGGTTATTGGTGTCCTGAGTAATCAGGTCCTCCACACAGATCAATGCATTAGTGAAGTCAGTGTGATCAGTTGTTGTGTGTCTGTAGCCCTGATGGATTTGGTTGTGGTTTAATTTCATGTTATCAACTCCCTCTTTCCGCCAGGAGCCGTAACTCAGTGAAGCCGCCTTCCCAGTCCTCTGTAGTAAGTCAGATGTCTAACGTGCTTTCTGGTTTCTCTGCATTTTTAAAATCCTCATCATCACACATTGACTGGCATGTTTTATTTTCACATTTATCGGCGTGAAAGTCTTCCTTTTTTTTTTTTTTTTTTTTTTTTTTTAAATGTACACGCCTTGCTTAGTCTAACCATAGAAACTTCATTTTAGCTGCGCCATAGGTTTTATAGTATGGACACTATTCACCAGTTCTTCAGAATGATCTGTCTTGTTCGTTGTAGTAATTCTGAAGAGTCTCACATTCTGATTGTACGCAATTAATATTCACATCGTTGGCTGAAGGTTACAACAGTCACGCTGCAGTGTTAAGTTGGTTTTAAGGGTATTTTTCCCTGCTTTTGAAATTTAAAATGCATATCTTACAAGTGGGATGTAATGGCAAGATCTAAAGTTAATTTTCATTTATTAGACATTTTATTTTTCATTGGCCAAACTTTTTGATAGCATGGGTTCATTTAAAGGTGACTTCATTTTAAACGTTTGCCGTTGGTAAAATACACTGGTGGTGTGTTAAAATAGTGGCCTGTAAATGTTTAAATTTATTTAAAGGACTATATGAATGTGTGTGGTTTTTCTTGGCTTAATTATGTTGTATATTACATTAATGATTCACTAGGTAATAGAGTATTTTGGGCCATATGTGCAGGGTGCTTGTACACAGCCAGCCTGTGGTTGTAAAGTGTCCACCCTAGAGGGTAAAAATGCCCTTGATCCTCTTACTGTTTCGGGAAAATATGTCGTACAAAATACAAAAGTATATTGTAACGCAAGCCACACTTATCAACCCACGACTGTGGGGAGACCTATCGAAGGCATTAATGGTCACCCACTAGCAGATAGACATGTTTCCTAACTATACATGTGCTTAGAGCTATGAGAACATGTAAAGCCCAGCTTAATTTATTGCTGACTTCAGTAACGCCCTATAGCAGGAAGTGGGTTCCTAAGGTTCGAAAGTAGAACAGGCGTCTGGCACAAAAACCAGTTTATAAAATGGCCTGCGAAATTCTAGAGCGGACATACTGAACATTAAGAAAACGCCTGACAGTTGGCGGGTTGTGATGGGTTTTCTCTCTGGCTTGTTGCACATCTGATGCAATATTACCTTTCATATCAGTATTGCCACAACGCCGAGTTAAATAATAGCTGTCTCTGTTCTTTAAATTGTCTAAAAATAGGAATGACAGATACTCTGAGAACATCTCAGTCGTTTTGTACAGTGTATCCTCGTTTAATCTGAGTAAGTTAATGAATGGTAATCTTCTTGCCAGTTATGCACACTCTATGGCATATTACATGACATGACAGATGGCAGCTCACTATTTCAGTGCCTTTTTCACCATATCGCTTTGAAGTCTTGATAAATCATGAAAATATGTAATACCAGAACTCCAGTAGTCACAGCTTTGTAGTTTCTATTATTTTTTGCGATTTGATTTTGGGCTTAAAGGTTTTCTTCTTTAAAGGAACTGACTACTCACACTGCCATGGTATAACCCCAGTCAACTATAGAGAACGCTGTCCCCACTGATCCCATATAGCAATGTATGGTGAATTATTTATAGCACGTCCTCAAGGGAAATAACATAAAGCAGTAAATGATGAACGGTTACGTTACATAACGCCCCAAAGAACTCTGCTCACTTTTCAGTGTGGCTTGTGGTTTTTTTTTTTCTACATTCCGTAGAAGGTAGAGTTGACCCTTTTTAAAAACTTTTCTAAAAAGATTTTCCCTCTAAATTGTTATGCAATAAAGTGGAGGTAAAAGCAGTGTAGTGGATTTCTCTGGGTGCTGGGAGAGAAGGCAGAAATGTAAGGTGTGTACGTGACACGTCTGGTTTGGTCATCATGTTCCTCCTCAGTCTAGCTGCTGTCCTCATTCTCAGCCTGCCTGTGAGCTGTCTAACTTGGCACCTCGCTTTGTTTTCTGTTAGTGGTGCATTAACAAATCAAATTATCTTCCGGGGACCATAGAACTAGAGTTCAGTTTATGTACGGCAGTTGGAACGTTTGACCTTTTATACCAAGACACACTCATAATGTTTACTTGTACAAGTCCAGATTGGTACTATTATGTTTTTATAACTAGCTTTTCAGCCCGACTGCAAATGATACCCCTAAATTAAGCAGTAATTCTTGATGCCAATATCATTTTTAAAGTGTACTTCAGAAGCATATAAGGTCTGATTTCTAATGCGTGTTAACATTTTGTGTATTTGGGCATCCTTCCCAGTTTGCCTTTTCTTTAGAAAAATTAAAGCCGTGCTCTTTTTCATCGATCATACTGGATGTCTCTTGAAATGGATGCCTGTACTGTCCTCTGACTTTCGTCCTTTTTAAGGTATTTGAAGGCGTCTACAACAATGCACGGATGCTTCACTATCTCACAGCTGTTGTGGTGAGTCTGTCAGGTGGCCTTGCATTGCTGAATGGGCTGTGCCGTGTGAGTGTGTACCTAGCAGTTCTTTTCCAGTATGGCAAGATACAGTACAACTTTTTAGACTGTACCTCCACTTATTCCAGAAAATGCCTATATCCATGGCAACAGACTGAACGGTTGCCATGGATATGGTGGCTGCATTAACAGCGCGATCGACGTGCACTCTGGACATCAGTGGAACACAGTGAAAATTCACCTTCTGTTGTGGATGTGTGTGCTGAATTTGAAATGGGGGTCCTGGGGAGAGAGACTTATTCTTCTCGTGCTATTTTGGGTTGTATGGGGTGTAGACCTGCTCGTGTCTTGGCACCTTTTCGATTTCTGCTGGTGGTGTCTGCTGATTGTGGAGGCACTTTCTGTTATCTGTGCTTGAGTTCCTTCGGGTTTTCACCTCTTGCAGTCAAGAGCAGTTTGCCGTCTTGCGGTTTCAGTAGAATGAAGGCTCTGAACGATGACCGTGAACTGTGTTGGACTAGTGTCCTGTTCAGAATGTTACCCTGGCTGCAGATGTAGGTACACACGATGTATATCTGGTGCTGCAACCTTGCTGTAAATATTTGTTTTCAGAATGAGAGCAAAGCAGCTTGTCTGTCTGATGTAAAGCAATGGGGAAATGTGGAGAAAATGCATTTTACATAGTTTTAATCCAAAGTTCACATTTAACCATTTATAGACTTGCTTGTTGTACTGGTGCAATTCATGTCAACTACTTTGATTCATGTTCTCTTTTGTGAGCACCAGCCATTAGGTTACTAGTCTGTAGCTTCTGAAAAGTTGATCTTGAGATTGCTTAGGCTGTTGCTGACTTAACTTCAGTCTGGATTTTTTTCAGTTAACCCTTATTTATTAAATCCCAGGGCTCAACCTGTGACATCAGGGTTAAGAATGGCAGTGTATACGAGGGCATCTTCAAGACCCTCAGCTCACGGGTAATTTGCCTGTCTCCGCCTTTGGCGCTCTGACATTGTGTCTCCATACCTGGTCTGTTTTGTGTGGCTGAATTGTGGTGTGACTTCCTTTCGCCAGTGCGAGTTGGCCGTGGACGCCGTCCACCGGAGATGCGAGGCGGCTGGTGGCTCTTCGGGCCCCCCGAAGAGAGAGGAGATCACCGACACCATGATCTTCAGCCCCTCTGACATGGTCACCATGACCTGCAGGGATGTGGATCTTAACTATGCCACCCGAGGTACCACCAACCCAGCCTGTGGATCTGCTTCCAGCCAGTCTCTACCTGAACAGCCTTAATGTCATGAGTCCCATTAGATTTTCTGTGAGAGCTAATGGGCAGGGGGGTCTGCTATCGTGGCATGTAAAAGCTGTGCTTGCCATATTTTGCTACACAGTACATCTTCAATGGCAGAATGGTGTTGGGGTCATGGAGTACGTAAGCTAGAGGACCAGTTGGATTCTGGGAGACAACTGCAAGACATCACTCACACTAAAGTATTCACTTTCTGTTCAAAATAAACTACAGAATAGTGGGAGATTTTGCTTCTGGGATGGCCAGCAAGTCCCTGGGTGACAGGAAATTGAGGGTGGAACAGGGAGTTTTCCCACTCTAGGGGTAGAATAGACTGGGCAGATATTCATGGCAGCAGTTTCAGCTCAAGCAAGAGACGAATCTTCCTTCCAGTCTCTCTTGGTCTCCCTTCACAAAAAAGGACTACTTTATACTATTAACATGCAATCAGTTATGTCAATGGAGGGGCTCCTTTCTTGACCACTCCCCTCACTGTCTCACAAATGTCTGTTGTGTCACATGAAACTGGTCAGTCTAGAAGGTCTTAATATTCAATATGTTTATCTGTGTGTATGTTACAAATGCACGTTGAGGTAGCCTTTAATTTTCTCAACACTTCATCAGTAATTGCCACAGTTTATACACACTGTTCACCTGAACTGCAGCTGCCGTTAGACACGATTATGAATGGCTCTTTCCGTATCATTTGCTTGCATGTTTGCGAGGCATTTGTGGTGGGGGTTTTTTTTTTTTTTTTTTAAGGACGCTGCTGTATTCTTTTCCCGCCAGTGTATGTGACGTGGCAGATCTTGTTTCCAAAACTTGAGCAGTGTGCTTGTGCATCTCTTAATTACTGTGCTTTTGTGTTCCTGAGCAGACAGTTTCACAGACACGGCCATCAGTGCCTCCCGGGTCAATGGGGAGCACAAAGAGAAGGTGTTACAGAGGTGGGAGGGCGGAGACAGCAATGGCGAGAACTATGAACTGGAGAATGACACAGTGAGTCCATCTGCCCTTCTATATACTGCTAGTCTTGTGTATCTATCGGGATTTTCAGATTAAAAAGTTCAAGACCCAAATAACAAACTTGGTACTGTTCTGGGATCCAAGAAGTGGCTTTCCGCAGTGACGGTGGACTTCTGTGGTGACCCATCGCAAACATTAAAGAAACACTGATGTAGTCACCTCCATTCATGTAAACACTCAATCTCGCATGGTATGCCTATGGAAAGCCTCCTTTCTGTATACACTGCTTGCTTCTCCTTTGTTTCATTCTAATCTACCACACTCTCATCATTGACTGAAATACCTTAATGGCTAGAATATTCAGCTGGAACGGCTGTTCACACTTGGCCACCAAACCAACAAGGCTGTGGTTTCAGGAACTTTACGTTTAGTATAACAAAAGCACTGATTGTTTTTGGATGTCTGAATGTTTTCACTCTTTGTTCTTTTCAGTCAAATGGGTGGGATGCCAATGAAATGTTCAGGTTCAATGAGGAGAACTATGGCATCAAGTCTACATATGATGCCAGTCTCTCTTTGTATACGTGAGTATCCTTTTGTAACTTCAGTCTTACTTAAAATTATCGCTTTTTCTGCTTGTGAAATCACTGTGTCAGAGTTGATTACTTTGATCATGCAATAAGTGGTATTATTTTTCAGGTACAGTGCTGTATTTAAATAAAATGATTCCACACCTCATGCTCTATTACCTGGTTCTGGTGTGCAGGACAGATTTTCTGAGGGACTTTAAGGACTGGGTTGAGAGCCTGTGGGTCCCCCCCCGATATTATTGAAACCTGTCGGTTTTTAGAATGCAAGTAGAATATAGTGTAAGAATATCATGCTATATTGTAGTCGGGGCGTTTTTGTGCTTTGAATGAACAAGTGTTTGAGTGGCACAAAGATGTGTTGTTGGTAGTTAACTTGGTTACAATAGCAGAATTCTGATGACCCCCATGGTGTGCCCCGCTTCAAAGTAAACGCGCCAAAGTTCTCGAAGATGAGAAGCAGTAGGCACAAAAGAGTGTCTGACGTGCTCATTTGTGCACCTGTGACAGGATGGTCATCTGTAGTGGTAACGTTGAAGATTGGAGTATAGTTCAGATGCTATTCTTCCTTCCACTACTTCAAGGCCTTATGGCTGAGAGCTTTTAATAAGTTCATTCAGTCTACCAGCCTAATTAGGTATTCTGATCTGATCCTCCCCCCCCCCCCCACATCCCTCAAGTGTCCCTCTGGAGCGGGGCACCTCAGAAGGCTTCCGCCAGCGTGAGGCACGGGCAACCCGCCTGGCCAGCGAGATCGAGTCCAGCCCTCAGTACCGGCACCGTGTTGCCCTGGAGAATGAGGACGGGAAGACAGAGGAGGACCGGTTCAGCGCCGTCGTCAGAGAGAGAGAAGGAGGCGAGAGGGAGAGGGAGCGAGGGAGAGAGAGCCCACGGGAGAGGGGCCGGGACAGCCCGAGCTGTGGGAACAGGTACACGTCTGAGTGGATAGGCAGGGTGTGCCCTTCACCTGGAGCCTGTCTACATCTCAGCCCCTGCTGTGTTGACCAAATGTCTTTCTCTCTGCTAGGGATGGGAAATATATCCCTCTACCCCAGCGAGCCAGAGAGGTTGGGGTGTCAGGTGGCAGCATGAGAGGAGAGCGCGGAGAAAGAGGCAGTGGGGGAGCCAGTACAGCGCCTATGCCGAACCGAATGGGAGGCTACCATTCCAATAGACCGGCACCCTCCAGCTCCTCCCCCAGGCCGCCGCTGCCCACTCAGAGCAGCCAGTCAGCGTCGTCCTCTGAAAGGAGCAGCCCCCTCTCCAACAGGGGGGGGTATTCTCCACACCACCCGCAGAGCAGCCCCAGCTCTGGCTCTGCATACACCCCCCCTGCGTCGCTTGGCAGCACGCTGCCTCGCCCCAGCGAGTCCCCAGCAGCTCCCACCACCTCTGCGGCAGCCTCTCCCACCAGCCAGCCCTCGCACGCTCACTCCCTCACTGACACTGCCAGGCCTGTTAATGGAGGTGTGCACTCAGACCTGTAGGAGGCGCCCATGCTTATTTCAGTGCCTCGTACAACCTCCCACCTCTTAGTGATGTTTTCTGGCATTGGTTGCTTTGTGATTTTTTTTTTTTCCTCACCTCTTCTCCTATTGTCTTCTCTCCCCAGTGTCATCCAGGACCTCCCCTAAATCCCAGAGGCCCATACAGACCAACAGGCCCCTCCGAACCCCTGCCTCCCACACCAGCCCTGCTGGTAATTCATTTGTATGGTTGTCATCGTCAGTGCAGCCTTACCTCCTTTGTTCATGTGTATTTTTCAAGACATCAAGGTTTCAAGCTGAAGCTATTGTATGTTAAGTGCAGTTAGATGTCCTCTTCCATCTTGATTTAGCAGGAATCTTTGTAAGAGTTTTTTTTAGAAATAAACACTATGTCCCCTCCCACTATCTTCCCCTCAGTCTCTCGTTCACCAAAATCAGGGGGATCCTCCCAGGACGCATCTCTCGCTGCTTCTCAGTACCAAGACACTGTGCCAGTCTCCATGGCAACGCAGAAACCAGCTGGCCCAGCTCCTCTGTTCCCTGTAGATGGTGAGACCTGGTCATTTTTTTGCTTCGCCTCTTCATTGCACTTCTGATGAGTGAAATGCTGCTTTGTGTTTTTTCTCTCCCTGCTGATCTGCTTTTGGTTTCCATGCCCCTCAAATGTCGTGTGGACATCACCAATGTGTCATCAGTACTTTCTGTCCCATCCTTCTGAGACCCTTTTCCTGAACTTGGTACAGCCTGTTCATTCTCTTATTGCTGATTAAATCCCATGACCTCTGCACCATCAACGACGGGGGAAAAAACCTGTCCTTTTGTCCCCTAAGTTTTTAAGAATCCTATAAATGAGTTCTTAAATGTGTGTTGGTCCCTGTCTATCTGCTGGTTTTATAGCCTTCTTTATTCTTCAGGGATTTCAAATCCTCTCAAATTGTCTTGCTTTTCTGGAATGTGGTGACTGCTTGCACAGACACGATTGTAATAAATCTGAGACGACAAAATGTCCTTCCTGTCACCTGCTGATCATATTCTCTTGGTGTGTTTCTCTGGATGTCTTCAGTGAATGAGATCCTCAGCTCGGCAGGTAAAGACAGGCCGGTGGAGAGTGTGGTCAGCCCACCGGACGTGAAGAGCTCCAAAGGTGCGTCCAGCACACACTACATTCTGGCCATCGGCTTGCCTGCTCCACCCTCACACTGATTAACTTCAGCTTTCCGTTCTCCAGTTGCCTCTGTTCAGCAGCGATCGCAAATCGAAGAACTCCGGAAGTTTGGCAAGGAATTCAGGGTGAGTGTGCTCTAGTTACATTGAGCTTGTGCCTAGTGCATGTTTGCAACCTTTAGTTCCAAACTTAAAGCTATTCAGACTAGTCAAGCTGTCTAGCAGTAAGGCTTGACCGATTACTTTAGAGCAGCCTAACTAGAGAGCAGCACCTGTGCTAAATTTGCATTTTCGTGCCAGTGTAATTGGCAAAATTTTTCTTTGTCTGATATTGTCAAAGTGTGCAGTTAGAATTGCTTCAGTCCTAAGTCCTGTCTCCTGTTTCCTTCCTACTCAGCTTCAGCCATGTGGTGGCAGCACCGGCAGCACCACCACCTCAGTGGCGCCATCTGCTGAATGTCCCCAGTCTAACCCACCCCAGGCTTCCCCAGCAGACTCTGTCCCAGCTGCCGATACTAAGCTTAACGTGACCCCGGATAGCCCTCAGCCTCCAGCTCCGTCTTCACCCTCTGAGGAGCGCGTGAAAGAGAAGGAACCAGAGGGGGTGGCCAGCAGTAATGTGGTACCCACTGTCCAGGCTGCGGTCCCAGACAGGCAATCTCCTGGGGCACCCCAGCCAGCCCGGACCCCCGGAAGTGAAGATGCCAAACTGGAAACGGTAGAGAGAGCAGAGGGTGTGACTGAGTAAGTAGGGAGAATTTGAAGTTCAGACAGCTGATGGGAATTGGAGGCTTTATTATGCATGTGAATTTAATAACCACATACGTTTTCTCCCAGCCAAGTGAAGAAATCAACTCTGAACCCCCATGCAAAGGAGTTCAACCCCAACAAGCCTGCCCTGAGTCTGGTGAGTCTTCTGTTGGTCTCGTAACACTTCTGCATGAAGACAGAGGAAAAAAGCAAGCCAGAATCAAGAACGAGTCGTATTCTGTGTTCTCCATGCAGCCGAAGCCTACCTCAGCCCCCACCCCGCCCAGGCCAACCCCTCCCAGCCCTTCGGTGGTTTTGCAGCCTCCCCCAGGGCAAGGACCCATTTACAACTCCACCTACGTTTCATACGTGCCCCAGATACATGCGGTACGCTTCTGCAATTAAATTGCCATTTTCAGATTCTGTGTGTTGAGTTTTTGCCTCAAGTACTAATATTTTCATGCAGTAGGGATGATTCCCTGATATTGCATCTGAATATTTAATCATTAATACTATAATTTGATTTTAAGTGGATTTTCCTTGAATGAAATACCACCTTATAGTTATAATGGATACAACAGCTGTGACCTTATTCCAACCCGTGACCCTTAACCAAAGTTTCGTGTCCTTCCCCAAGACCCCACCGATGTACCAGTACACCATGTCTGCTGTCAACCAGGGGAAATATTCCAGAGCAAAGGGTGAGTTTCTGACAGCCTTCTTGAGGACCACCTTGTGTTTGGTGCTGTGTTGCCATACTGACCCGTCTGTCTGTCTGTCTGTCTGACTGACTCAGGCTCGGTCGTGGCTCCCCGCTCAGACCACAGCTCCTCTGCCCCTCCTATGCTCCAGGCGGCTGCGTCTGCAGCCGGCCCCCCCCTGGTTGCCTCTCCATACCCCCAGTCCTACCTGCAGTACAGCCCCCAGCAATACAGCCAGCAAGTCATACAGCCCATGACCCCTTACCCCGGGCAGGTAATGCGCGAGCACATCTATGTGGCCTTGCAGTCCGAACACCTGCTCTGCACTGACGCCCTCTTTGCCTCCCAGCCAATGTACTCGGTGCTGCAGGCTGGAGCTCGGATGCTGGGGTCCGGTGGTGGGCACCCCCAAGCGCTGGGACCTCCTGGCGGCCCACAGTTTCCCGGGCAGGGTGAGGGGCCTCCGGGGCCACAGCAGGGACTGTACGGTACGTTCCCTGGGGAAGCATCCTGCAAGAGCACAGAACCGCATGGACATGGCGTCGTGTGTTTCTCTCAATGATGTGGAGACATTTTATGGCCATCTACATGGTAGTCCTGCCTGTCAGACGAATAGATGTCAGTGATAACTGACAGTAAACGGCAGCGTACACACTGATCCCTGTCTCTCGCTCACAGCCCCTCAGACCTTCTCCCATCACTCGGGCTCCATGCACCCTCCCCAGCCCTCGAGCACGCCGACGGGCAGCCAGCCGCCGCCTCAGCACGCTGCTCCCAGCCCTGGCCAGGTCTCTTTGTACTTTCTTTCTCCTTCATCTTCACATTTTTATCGTGAAAGTTTCTGCTCACTAATCTACAGATGGCTTGCAGAACACACTGCCAGAATTGGAGCTGTCCTTACGTGGAGTCTTTCTCTTTCCTTGCCCAGTCTGCCCAGTCAGGACCACAGACCCCATCTCTGTATCACTCTGGCCAGCTGTCTGCCACTACCCCTCCCAACATGCCGCCTGGACATACATCTCCCCAGGGCTCGTACCCGCTGCAGGGCTACAGTCTGCACGGCCCCCAGCCTCTCTCACATACCTACCCCTCTCTCAGCCAGCTGGCCCAGGTGAGTCCCTTTTCCTCTTCTCTGCAGCGGAGTCGTGGTCTCGCCCCTGTATAGCTTTTGGAGCCCTGTCACAGTGTCTCTCTCCCCAGGCTCACGTGTCAGGTGCCCTTTCTGGCCCCCACCACACTGGGACCCATGCCCACCCACCCATGATGCTGCTGCACGCGCCACCCCCACAGCAGGGTCCTGGATCCGGCCCCCAGCATGGGCCTCCCCCTCAGCAGGGCACCCATCAACATTACGCCTACACGATTTCCCACCCCCAGGGTGAGTGTGTTCCAGCGGCTGCTGTCCTCTGCCTGCTGTGGCTCATTTTTATTTAAAATGCAGGCGCTGTCTGTCTGCAGTCCACCACCTAGTCAGACAGCTTAGCTGCTACATAAGCTGGGTCCTTGTTGCTTGGTTACGTTATAAGATGGATAAACGAAGTTGTCATACTGCAAGCAGGGACCATGCAATTGGTGGCTTTTTAGCTATTCTGAGACTTTGTTTACAGGGTGTACTACATAATACATGCATGCATGACCCCCACCCCCAAGTGAATATAATTGAACGTCTCCTTGCTAGTTATCTGGGCTCATGTTTGGATATTAATTCTCATTCCTGTATACTGGTGATAATATAAGGTGTCCTCCCCATCTTTCCCTCTGCAGTGCAAGTCCAGGCACACCCCCCCCAGCAGCTTCCCTTCCATCCTCCAGGAAATTGAGTGGGAAAGGGCTGAGGGGGCAGTGCTGAAGAAGGGGGGGGGGGGGATGCCCTCCCACCGGGCCAACTCCTCGGTCGTCGCGGGGGGTGGGGCGGGGTGGAGGTTTTAAAGGCATAGCTTTCTGAGAACGGGGTTCGCCCCGGGGGGGTTGCGGGGGCTTTGTGTA
>JAACJT020000075.1:22840624-22880560 GCA_009936485.2 Gymnarchus niloticus
AGGCCACAAGGCTGGGGGAAACCCTGGACGGGATGCCAGTCCATCGCAGGCCACAAGGCTGGGGGAAACCCTGGACGGGATGCCAGTCCATCGCAGGCCACAAGGCTGGGGGAAACCCTGGACGGGATGCCAGTCCATCGCAGGCCACAAGGCTGGGGGAAACCCTGGACGAGATACCAGTCCATCGCAGGCCACAAGGCTGGGGGAAACCCTGGACGAGATACCAGTCCATCGCAGGCCACATGCACGCACAGTCATACACTGAGGGCAATTTCAAAACACCAGTTAGCTTAACAACATTTGGACTTTGGACTTCATGTGTGTAATTCCTCTCAGCATTCACTTTTAATGGATATTTTGGGAGCAACTGTACTCTGATACGAAATTGCACAGTAATTTAATTTCTTCTGAAATTTGGTGTGATAATCTCATCAGTTCAGCAGCAGCACAGCACAGATGCAATTATTTATTACAAATGTTGAACATTTCTGGATTGAAATTCATTTATGCAAGTTACACTGTTCTTTGATTTTTCAGAGATTGTCTGTTTCCACGAAAATAAATTGCTGCTCTTAATGAACTTTCGTGTGCTCAGTTGCAAAATTACAACTGATTGGCTACCATTTTGGAGATATTGAAGCTTTACATTTAAAAGTTATCTGGCTTTAAAACTATACTGTATGTGATTTTTATCAACGGGGGTAGCAGTCAGTGTAGCGGACTGAAAAAAAATCAAAGTCTGAGATATTTAGGTCCACTCGCCATTTATTTGTAAGCCATACGGAGGGTGTTCAGAATGTGTGGTTGCAACTAGCAAGCATGTAGGAGGCAGTGTCATGGCTTGGGGCAGTTCTGTTGGTGACAGTGTTGGTGATGGTTACCAAATTCATTGCAATCTCAACTGCCGTGGTAAACACAGCGTATGTTAAAGGCATGGTATTCCTTTGGGATTATGGCTGATTGGGCAGACCTTCATACTATAGCGAGGTAATGACCTAAAACACGCCTCAAAATTGTGACAAATATCTGACAAAGGAGAGAAATGAAGACCAACACAAACTAATGACCTGACCTGTACAGAGTCCAGACCTCAATCTGTCAGAATGGACGAGCGACTGGACGAGGGACGGAGGAGTCAAAGCACAGTGCTGCCTGAGTACTCTAGAGTACTGCTGTAGAAGTACTGGGAAGACTCATTCGGGTGAGTTCCTATTAAAATGTCTTGACTGAATGCTTCACATTTGTGAAGATGTTAGGAGGGAAAGGAGCTGGCCATTCTGAAGAATTCAAGAATTAAAGGCAATCTTCTTGAAAACTGCTTTGGTACTCATTAATCCATTGCTTTTCATATAATAATGTCCTCTTTTCGTTTTTAAGCCTTGCACAGAAATATATATACTGTATACCTTTATGAAAAAATGTCTCTCAAACCATTGGCTGATCCTGTACGTTTATGGGAAATGGAACAGAGGGAAAAGCCAATGATGTTTTATTGTTTCTGTGACTACGTGCGTGTGTGTGCCCTGGTATCCTGTCCAGGATGCCCCCTGCCTTATGAGGCCTGGGATCCACCCCCCATCACTGTGTACTGGCAAAACAGTTGGAAGATGGATGGATGGGTATATAGTTTCTGTGGTCTTTATATAGCCATTGATGTCATCTCAGACAGTGCGATAAAGAGGGGCAAGTATACCACACCCGTGACTCACAAGGTCGTATTTTAACTAACAGAAAATCGCTTCACTCAGGCTCACTCGTTCACCCAGTGCTTCCATTTCCACAAGCATTCATCCATTCATGCGAGCATGCGTGCAGGCTGTGTTTCATCACGCCTGCAGAGACTGCTGACCAGAACGGAATCCCAAGTGTGCTTTGCTGCACAGTATTGCAGCTTCAGGCTGCGGCGCATAACAGCAGTGTCAGTTGTCTGTCTGGCTGTTTCATTCTGCTGCCTGCTTTTTGAATTCACAGTAAACACTATTCATTGCGCCCCACCTCGTAAAAAATGCAAAAAAAAAAACATTGCAGCTGGACTCAGGATCTGGATTTCAGTACTGCCAGTAAATCTACAATCCACGATGGCTTGGGAAAAGCGTACATCGCCGTTGAATGGCTTATATATGTAGACTTCCCTTGAATTATGTTTGTAATAGCATAAAATGAAAAATAATGAAACAAAAAAACATTCCGAGGTTGCTGTGCACTAAAAATAACATTCTGCAAGTGGAAAATTCCAATACGTGTGTAAATAAATATCCCAGTAAAGTTGGTGATCAGTTATATTATAGTCAGTATGTGCTGTGGGCTAGCAAAAAAAAAAAAACTACATTCAACAACGTCCATCTTGGAAAATGAAAGAAAAAAAATGAAACAGAACAGTTAGTGGGTTAAAGCATTGAATAATTTCATAAATAGAAAGCAAAGTTGTAGCCAACCCTCCTTTTTTGTATTTGGGTCAAAAATGAAAAAGTCAGAGTTTTTCGAGGGGGTGAAGAGGTTTTGGCACCACAGTGAGCAGCTTTAGCTCACTGTGTGAAACTCCGGTGGAAACATGAAACAGTTTGAAAAGTCCAAAATGCATTAAGGTGTGTTTTTTCACTTTGGTTTGTAGGCACTGTGATTCTGAGGGTTGCGCCATTAAATCACACCTCCATGGTTGTGGGTTCGATTCCCACCTCCCGTCTGTGTTTGTGGAGTTTGTATGTTCTCTCTATGTTGTGCAGGTTCCTCACTCTCTCCATGCAGTTAGGCTAATTGGTGTCTCTAAATTGCCTCTGGTGTGTGTCTATGCGTCCTGCAATGGACTGGCATCCCATTTGGGGGTACGCTAGGTTTGTGCCATGTTCTGCCTGGGATAGGAACCAGGTCACCCATGACTCTGAATTTTCTTTTTCTTTTTTTTTTTTTTTTTTTTTTACTAATTTAATGCTAGTCTTTACTGTTGTTGTTTTCTTCAAATTGCTGTATTCATTTTATGTGTGTTATTGTCAGTGTGTATGACTGTTTATACTCAGAATGGTAAATGGTCCACTGACTGATTGTTATGTGTGTGAAGTTCATTAGCCCTGACGGATCATTCTGTTTAAACCAGTAAAGCAATTTAAATGAGGAAGAGACACGGGGGTCAGTAAAAGAACAAAATCCCCTTGGCATGGTAGAGAGAGAGAGAGAGAGGAGAGATGAGATGAGATGAGATGAGATGAGAGGGAGAGAGACAGAGAGAGAGGGAGAGAGAGAGAGTGTGTATGTGAGAGACAGAGAGAGAGGGAGAGAGAGAGAGTCTTTGCGTGGGTGGGACAAGAGGCAAGTAAAGAATAATGACAAAACTGAAGCAGTTCTAATGAAGAGAAGTTAGCATTGTAACTCCAGGAGAGTCTACACTGTCTGTCATTTCAGACTGACCAGTTTAGTGGTTTACCAGAAGGCCAGTAAGGCAGAGGAAATATGTTTGTACGTCTGTGCGTGTAGTGGTGGTGTGTGTGTATGTGTGTGTGTGTGTGTGTGTGTGTGTGGAGGGGGTGAAGGGAAAAGGCAATGACAAATGGAGACAAACACCACAGTGATCCAAAGAGCGATTATTTCCATCCAAAGAGACAGAGAGAACGGGTGTGTTGGTTCTGTCAATCACTGGCCAGAGGTGCCATTAGGGTAATTATACAGAGAAAGAGAGAGAGAAGCCTGAATACTGGCTGATGGTATGTTACACTACATTAACAGTGCGTGTCTGCTGGAAGGAGGAAGACCGAGAGCGATACGTTTATTATGTGCTTTTGTCTCAATGAAACAGGGGGAAAAGACATGTAGTAACTGGACATTACAGTTCGTTAACACTAAGAGAGCAGGTCAGTGTGAGCAGCCGGAAAGGTTATTGCAGAATTTAAAACACTGCATTGAAAAGCAAGGCAGAGAGTGGGAAAGAGAGACTGAGGGAGGGAGGGAGGGAGGGAGAGAGGGAGAGAGAGAGAGAGAGAGGGAGGGGGAAGAAAACAGAGAGGAGGAAAGACAGTCACAGACATACAACAGACTCTGAAGGAATATTCTCCATCCCTGTTTGTTCATCTCTCTTTCTTTGGTGTAGTACACTGTCTCCATCTCCCTCATCCTCATTGTCTCTGTTTTCCTTTATCATTTGAACTTTATGTTTGTGATACCATAGATTTTAATGAATATTTAATACCCAGCCAGCTTCCCCACCCTCCCCAGATCCCTCTCTCTGCCTCTCCTCTTCCCGTTCCCTTCTCACCACCTGTTAGTGCATACCCCTCTGCTCTGGGATTCACTCGTTTATGAGGGAGTTTAACACTCACACGTTCACTGAGGTAAGAGCATGTTTCCGTAGAAAAATACTAAGCAGAAAAAATAACTGGGAACTTATAATGCCTACGCAACATCTCATTGTACATTTTATTTTATTTTATTTTTTTGTTGTTGCCTGTTCATTTTGCTCTTCACGACTGTTTCCCCCCCCCCATAAAGCTAGCCTTGGTTTTTTAACAATTTGCTGCCTGGATGTTATTTATTTTCTCCTCTCTTGTTTAACCCCCTTATGCCTCTTTCCACCTGTGTATCTGTTGCGTTTTCACCATGAGTTAGCGCTGTTTTAGCCTCCCCCGTGCCGTTCTGTGTGGCTGTTAGACTTGTTTTGTTGTTGACAGTGTTATTTCGTGATGCTCGGTGTTACTGCCAGTGTTAGAGTTATTCATAGTGTCGCTCTGTGCCTATCGGTGATACCATTAACGTGTTCGGTCCTTTCATGTGCTGCAGTGATGTCACTCCTCGTGTTTTTATGAAGCCTTAAGGTTAATTCCGTTCGCAATTGTTGCAGCAAAAATGTAACCAGATGTGGAGATTTTAAGGATATTAAAAAACAAGCCGGTGAGCCTGTATGTCAAAAGTGAACTGGAGATAGACATGAGACAGAAAATGGAGAAAGAAGACTTAACAACTGAGGAAATGAGGAAGTAAAAAGTGTGAGAACACGTGAAATACCATGAAAAAAATAGACGGGAGCAACACAGAGACAGAAATGGGATGAGATTTAGCTGAGAAAAATGGACGCAGTTTCTTAACAGGCACCCATGGCTGCTAAAGAATCAGACTCTTCATTTTACAAAATATGTCAAATAGGAAATGTTTATTTTAAGAGGGATTCAAACTCAAGAATACAATGTACAAAATAATAATTGATGTTTCCCCCATCTCTGTATCTTTAAAATAACTAAAGAAAACACAAAATGTATTACTTTTTATCTTATTATTGGTAATTTTTTATATTATTGAGTGAGTTATGTATTGCTCCATCCATCCATCTTCTAACACCTTATCCCGCTCAGCTCATGCGAGGGCCTACTGTGTTGCTTCATTTATGACTAATAATGTTTTTTTTTTTAATCTTCACATCCTACAATACATCTCCATATTTTAATTCTATCTTCCTTTTGTTCTGCTCACTGGTTGCGAGGTTTTGTTCAAGGTCTGTCAGCAGCCTGCCCATGAACCACAGCGGTCATTATTGTTCGAGCAAGGGTTGGGTATGAGTCTGAGGATGAATAACGGCTAGAATTGTACTTACATGCTAGAATATTACATACAATACTTCTTTTTCACATTCTCCAAAGTTTTATTTCCCCCTGGACATTATTTCAGAACTGGAAAGAGGAAAGATTTGTTCTACTTTAACTTTGGAAAATGCCGTAGCTTCCCTTATAACTGGCACCATTTTTAATCAAAGTTTTAAATGTACAGAGTATAAACTACATGTGTTGATGTATCGGTCTTGATTACATAAATGACCGTCGAGTACATTTGCTTTACATACTGTCAACGTTATGACATCCTCATAATAATAAAATTCAAGATTTTTTGACTTAAATGATTCAGGTTTCTATAGTCATCCGCTGGCATGGTAGAACTTCAAATAATCTGGAAGAAATACATTTTATCATTCTTAATGGAATAAGCAATATGGATAATGAATTAAATTTAAGAAATGAATGAAAGCACATTAGTTCACACCATCACAACTCTGGCTAATTGGAGCAAAATACTTGAGAGTAATTAAGTATCGCTCAGCCGGTTCTTCAGGGATGTTTTCAGACCTACTAGGTATGCCTCTTGCACTACAATAATCATAAAGTTTAGGAATACAGCGGCCAAGCAACCGCTGTGTCCTAGGCCAACGTGTTGTAATTTATCAAAAGATTCTTTTTTTCTCAAATTATTATGTGTGGGGTTCCTCTCCTCTGCTGCTATAATTCGTTCTTACTCAGCTTGCTTAATTTCTTTTGGAGGTGAACCACTTAAAATTGTATACTTTTCCTCTCCATCCTGCTGTACAAAATATTATACTGAGGGTCCACAATTGCACATATTGGGGATTTTCTGGTTTTCTGGATTCAGACGTACAAATTCTTGATATCTTTATGCTGCGACTTGCCAGTAAGACCTCACTTACAGGATTTGAATAGAACGGCCATGAATGACTACCTCTCTGTTGTCCTGGAGCTACTGGGTTAGGAGCAGAGAGACATTCAAGCTTGCCCAGTCCAGCTGGTCATTTTTCGTGTGTCTGGTGGCACCACCATTTTTAACATTAACTAGCATGCTTCCATGACACGTGCATCCCTCCCTGTCTAAAACGACGAGTTCCCCAGTCGATCGCTGACGATTTATCGCTGCTCTCATTTTTCCAGCTCTATGACGGTACGCAAGGGAAAGAAGCTGACCGTTTCCATCCAGGAGCACATGGCTATTGATGTCTGCCCTGGCCCAATTCGTCCAATTAAGCAGATCTCTGCCTATTTCCCTCGCCTCTCCCCCACCTCGTCCATCTCCGAGCCACTCTCCCCAAACCCGGCCAGCTTCCCAAAAGCCCTGAGTCCTGGAAGTGGAGGCACCCCGGCAGGCGGTGGTGGTGGTCTGCTCTCTCCTGTTCTTACTGGAGCCATGGGCAGTGGAGGAGGAGCGACCTTGTCTGCCATGAGCAGCATGGACACATCCATTGAGATCGACAGCTGTGACAGTGATGACAGCAGTAAGTCTAAGAGCCACGAATTCCTCCTTTAAGAAGGCTCTAAACTGTGGGGTGTCTGGAGACTGCACAATAACTCAAAGCTGTTCTTGAGCAAACTTATGCTCAGAACTAAAGAAGAAGACTATCCCAGAAGACTATCCCTATCCCGTATGTTATGGTAGCTCTGGTAGAACAGCAATGACGGATTATGTGGGGTACCTTGGTAATTATGGGAAACAAAATTCATTAAATGGACTTCAGTTTTTAATTGCTTCATCTTCTCACATTTGCAAGTCCTGCACACAGCTCATTTATCCAGCTTCGCTAACAACACATCGCCGTGCTTTAATTACTCTGAATACACATAATTTGCGTGTATCAAGTTATCTTGGCGGCCACCCGGTTTGCAGCTGTTAACATAAACACATTTAGAACTAAAGATTTACTTAGGCAATTCAGGGAAAACACTTTGACACGTCTCCAGGTAACAGCTGTCTTCCGCTTTCACCTTCAAAATTCTGCAGTGAACTCCTTCAGCATTAATATTAGAGAGACTTGTTTTATTTATTATTATATTTTATTTGCTTCCAGGTTTTTTTCATATGCAATCCAGGGTGGACAGTTGAATGGAAACTGGGGTAATCGCTTGATAGATGTAGGTCAAAGAATGATGTTTTGACTTTAACCTACTAGGAATTGGTCCAGTTGTAATACACATTCCGTGGGTGGAGTGGGACTAATCCTGTAATTGTTATATTTTAGCATCTTTGGGCATCCTGGAGTTTGACTTGGTGTATGAGAGAGCCACCAGCTCCCTGCATTGCACTGTGCTCAGAGCCAAGGTACCAGCCCAGACTATTCCAAAGTCAATGTATATTCTCATTCAGTTCATTTAGATCATTTTCATTGCCATTTCCCTTTCCGTCTACATTCGCATCCATTATGACAGGAACTGTCTCACTTTCACAGTTTCTGATCATCTCACATACGTAGGAATTCTCTCGATCTCCTTCCTCCATTGTTCATCTCGTTACTGGACCTGTTTTGTTTTTTGTGCCCCAGCTGTGATGTGAATTCTCTGACGTCTGATGTATGAGAAACCAAACAAGCAGCCAGTTTAGACAAAAGCAATTAATTTCGCCTGAACGTCAGAGTTTAATTTGAGGGATTTCTTCAGGATGCACGCTGCATCCGTATCCGTGCTCTTGAACGTCGGACACCAGCGTATGTTCTTTGCCAGGTAGAGAGCAATTGGATTAATTGTGTTTGCTCCAAGTCCGTTCTGTTACAGTCACGTGATAGAGAAAACACACGGATTGCACAAGGGATCACATCAAACTAGACGTCGAATATAACTTATTCAGAAAAGAAACATAGCATTCTTAGTAATGCTAGAACTGTTTTAGAAATGTCAACACTGGCATTTAATTAAAAAGATGCTATTTTTGTTCCTTTCTGGGGCAAAACAAGGCTACCTCTAATTTAAAGTGCCCCAGGTACAAGGATGAATGAAACGATGACAGACATCTCAGCTCTGTGGTTGCCTTGCGGGGAGCCCGTGTCTAATCTGCTTTTCTCATTTACGGTACTCCTCCCAGGGACTTAAGCCAATGGACTTCAACGGCTTGGCAGATCCTTATGTGAAACTACATCTGCTTCCGGGAGCCTGCAAGGTCAGTATCACTTTTAGTATTAAATGCAGTTGTAACACAGATGTTGCTGTCAGAGTGGTCAGTGTAGTGGTTTTGCTCGAACCTTCTCCCAGGCAAACAAACTGAAGACTAAAATTGTGAGGAACACTCTGAATCCGGTGTGGAACGAGACTCTGACCTACTGTGGCATCACTGAGGAGGACATGTACAGGAAAACACTCAGGTCAGTAATGTGTCTGTCACTGTGTCTGTTGTCATCTGTTGTTCTCTGCCCAGTTTCTGCTCCTCTCTCTCTCTCTCTCTCTCTCTCGCTCTCTGTTTCTCTTTCACTTTTGCCCCCTTTCTCGCAGCTGGAGTGACAGATTGAGGTCAAACTAAAATCTAGGGGGCGGTAAATTCTATTGACCCCCCAGAGGTAAACCGTGTGGGAGTGTGAGAATGAAACAGAATGTTTGATGTCCAAGAGGAAATTAGATTAGTCACCAATAGCAAACTTTCATTCTGAACAACCGCCAGAACCATCAAGTGTAATCAGCTAATAACCTGAGGCGACAACAAAAAAAAAACAGAGAAATAATATTATACTCTAAAATTATTTATATTGAATTCCGTTATTAAGCAAGTATATTTACAAAATTCTTTGTTAGAAACTAATGAAAATAGAATGTTTGTAGTAAAAAAGGTGCATTTTTGAGGCGCACATTTTGTTGGAGTCCAAATTGTTACAAAGTAAGTTTGTTACGCTTTCATTGTTTATTGTTGTGTATCACTGTATATACTGAGTTTCCTATTAATGTTCCTTGACCCATAAGAATATCAGACTGGCAGGTTTTAATGATGTAGCATTAGAGGAATCCTTCATTTTCCCTCAGAGAAATAATCAGGTATTTAGAAGAAATTATTTTCCCTGCCAACTTTCAGATGACTGTAGTTATCATACGAGCTGTGCAGTTTAGGTGCTAGGAGGTGTCTTTGTGTAATGATACCTTTACCTTTGGAAGAATTAAATCCTATACAAGGTCACTTCTTTTCTTAATTGGCCACTGACTGCTTTCCTGGGGTAACATTCTTGCTGGATTTACTGTACCTCTGCAGTCTTCGTCTTGAGAGATGCGAAGGATGATTGGCAGAAAGTAATTTGGTTCTTTGGCTCCTTGGTCATGCATTTACTTAAAAAGTAGACTCTGACTGCAGGCACGCGCAGAGCACTTACCCCTGGAAACCGAGCTGCTCGTCTGGCTGAAAGCCCTGCTGGTTCTCCTCCACCCTGTTTTATCCTCTCCAGTTCATGGCCAGGTGCTATTTCGCATGTATCACCTCCCCTGGCCCACTGCTGTTCCTCATGTACTGAGTCACTGGTTTACAGCGCACTGCTGTTGAGCGTATGCCACCTCTATGGGACCAGCCTCCTCCACCAGCCAATTACATAGTAAACACATATTAAAACTGAATCATTCCTACACATATGCTGAGGAGTCCTTCATTTGCATAGACGACGGGAGCCAATGAGAACCCTGCCGGTCGAGCTGCGGTTGGTGTCCAATCATGTCAATCATAGCGCTGTTTTCACATTTTCCCTCCCTCCTCTGTTATAGGGTGTCAGTGTGCGACGAGGACAAGCTAACTCACAACGAGTTCATAGGGGAATCTAGGGTCGCCCTACGCCGGCTGAAGCCTGACCAGATTAAACACTACAAGATCTGCCTTGAACACCCCCCTCCTGTGAGAGCACTGGGCAAACATGGGGGGTAAAAACTGGGAAGAAAGGATGCCCTTCACGAATGAGTCACCAGCTTGATAGAGTGACATTAGAATGTCAGAGTCCTGGGAGGATTCGATGTCATATGTATTGAACGTAGAACTATTAATGAAATCACGTACGTTTTTTTCAAACCTAAGTCTGAAGAAAATCTAGATTTATGTTTGTTTTATATTACAGGACTTTAAAAGTCGTAATTAACCAGGAAATAAGGGCTGTAAATGTATTATTATTATTATTATTACCAACAACAATAAAAACTACACGGAGCTGTATAGCTATGTAGCTATTTTTTTCTTTAAGCTTTGATTAGTTAAGCTTAAACTGTTGCTTTGCATTTCCTGCTGTCAGCTTGCAAAGCTGCTAACTCTTAGCACATTTTTGTCATGACTAAACACTCGGTGAGACGAGGACAAAGGAACCGCGTGGAGCCATTGTACCATCAGCCGAAATTCCACTGTCGTGGTGAATATCTGATATCTGACACTCAGAAACGTTTTAGTAGGGTTTAGTAGTAATAGTAATAATATGTTTCTACTTGCATCAAAAATGTGAGAACAATTCTGCTCACTGAGGCAGAAGTCCCTCAGGAACAGTCAGTATCGTCTTCCGTCGAGAGTCGTCCGAGTCAGTTAGCGTTTGTCAAAGTCATATTAAGCTGCAGCATGACTATGACATTACCATGTTACATTTCTCATATAGTAACAACATTCTTTGATCGATTTTGATTTCCTTCATATTGACAGGTATGTGAAACATACAACGGACAAACACAGCCAGTCTGGCTTCCGTTCTCACGCAGTACTGGATCCTCTAAATGCCCACTGATTTTATGAAATATGATATTCGTCTCATCTCGTCTTTTCTCTCCCCTTAGCTTCCCTCCCCCTCCGCCATGAGTGTAGCCCTCAGGGGCATCTCCTGCTACCTGAGAGAGGTAGGCTGACAGCTGCGTTCGGCCTGTGAATCTGTCTCTCCTTATCTGTTTATCTCAAATTCAAATTCAGTGCTGATTTATGCACCTGAAATAAATGACGGAGATTTGCATCCCGAGCAACACGCAGTACACACACTGTATTAGTCATCTGAATTCTAAACATAACCCAATTTAGCATGAGAACATATACAAATAAACAGTAATAACAGTCCTCCAGAACAATCCTCATATATGGTTGGATGGTTAGAACAACACAGGTTTGGTCGTTGGCTAGTTGAGAGCATCCCAGCCTTTCCGTGTACTTGTCATTTTTCAGCATCGGCTCAATTAGTTAAAGTCAATTACAAAATTAATGTTAGGTATTGATTAGCCAAGCAGGCTATACTCATAGCTGAGTTCAACAAATGCATGGCTATGTTGATTACTAACAGCACATTCTGAGGTGACCTGAAGTGATATTTTGAAATATTTTAACTGGCACATCGACCGACATAAAGTCACAGTTTTACACCAACGTAGACGTAATTTGAATATAATTATCGTTGCCTGCCACAAACTTTTTCACGGTACAGTATACACATGCATACATACATATAAAGTATATATTGACAGACCCACACCACACTTGCAGGATTAATAGCTGTTTATTGAAAAAATACAATATGAATGGAATGAAGACGAATGTTAACACACGAATATGTAACTGGGATTTTAACTGTCTTGGAGCAGACACCTGAATTGTCTGTTCGAGGTGTGGCAGATGATCTGTTTATCTTCATCTCCGTTCCTGTTTGGTTTCTCTCACTGCATCCCTCTGTTCTGTGGCATCTCTCAGCAGTGATCCCTCCGCCTGAATGCGTCCATGTTTGTTTGTTTGCGTTTTCCGCTATGCTTGTTTCTTCTTTGTGTTTGTTTTGTTTGTTTCTAATCGCTGCCTTTGCGTTTCGAGCATTTTTGGAGCTTGTCATGTTGAGGTAAATGACGTACTGTCAGTGTCTCGGGGGACCTTGGGAGACCAGAGATTTGATGAAAAAACAGACAGGGACGCAGAATTAAGGAATACTTCAGGCTTAAGTTTCCTGAAGCAGTGAGTAGAATGACTGTTTTAGGCACCATGGACTAGAGAAACTACACAATGGGCAGAGAAATAAAGAGTTAATTCATCTCCGTAGCTTACAGTATGTAGAGCAGTGTCCAAAGTAATGTTAGAGAAATTTTAGAAGACCTGAAGAGTAAATGCGGATAAGATAAGATAAGATAAGATAAGATTAATCCCAAAAGAGAGTTCACCCATTGAGAGAAAATGAGGTGAAAGAATTAGCATATTTATCTGTTACTATTGCATTTCTTTTGCTTAAATCAGCAAAATTTCTCGGGTTTACACCTTAATGAACGTAAGTTCTGAAGTAAAGTTCTAAAACAGCTATAATAATCTGGACTGATGGGGAATGTACGGCAATTATAATGCTTTAAGGAATCTCAGCCCGCACGTAGGCCTACATTGCTACATAAGCACAGTTATTCTAGTTAACTTCTAGTTACTTCTAGTTAATCCTCCTGGGATCTTCTCCCAGAATTTAGTCCACAGTAACTGAATATACTTTACAATTTGAATGATATTTTCATTCCAGTTATTATGCAGTTGATTTTTGTTTGTTTTTAGCGTTATTGCTTTATAATGGACCTGTGCCTCTGAGCTATCATTTGCTTGTTTCTTGCTACGTTTGAATGATTTTTCTAATGGAAGCTGAGCGAACCTCTTTGGTGGTCCTGTCACCTGCAGTGGGAGCTCGAGCAGCACAGGAGTCTGGAGGAGAGGGGACGTCTCTTGCTCTCCCTCCAGTTTCTGTGCCCGTCTGGTGATGAAGAGCGGCCCGGCTCCGCCAAGGAGGGGGGCCGCAGCGGACTTTGCGTAGGGGTGCGTCGCTGTGCCCACTTGGCAGCCATGGATGTCAATGGCTTCTCCGATCCTTACGTCAAGACGTGAGTGGGCAGGGAGCCAGGGAAGGGTCTGTGGGTGGTCTGAGCCTGTGGCAAGAACCTGAGGGATAAATGAGACGATGTGCGAAGTAAAGAGATTAAGGAAGGGGGAAAATGCAGGCGATAAATATAGAAATTCAGATTCCACGAATGTGCAGTTTCTCGAGCTTAGTTTATACACCGTTTAGCACAGAGACAGTCTGCTAACCAGCAGCTAAAATCAGATATTCGTAGCCTTGGGCACATCTCCATCCTCGTTTCTTCTTTCTGTTGCAGCGTATAATTATGTTAGCGTCGCAAGAACATTGCCAATGTGATCAGGCACTCGTAATCCATAGCAGCTGAACCAGTATAGGATCAAAGGGTACACCCTGGCTAGGGTACCAGCCCATCATAGGGCACATGTAGAATTACTCTAAGACCAGTTTAGCAGCACCATTACACTGATTAACTGATGTTTTTGGACTGCTAGAATCCATCTTGCTTTATTAGTATATACAAAATCCTAGTAGAATGATTACTGGTCTAGTATATAAATGAACAACCTTTTTGTCTTTAAGACTGTGTTTTAAAACCTGATATTAAAACTAATTAATTCACTCCCTAGGTATTTATTTATATGTTTGTTTTTACATCTGGATAACTCAGGTTTGATTACCCCCCTAGCCGTGTGTGTGTGTGTGTGTGTGTGTGTGTGTGTGTGTGTACGCGCTCCCCTTGATCGCGTGAGTTCTACTCCAGCTTCTTCCCCACTTCAGAAGCCTGCTTCTCTTGCGTCCTATCCTGGGCTAAACTTCAGTCTCAACAAGACCCTGCACTGGATAAACTGCTGTGGAAAATGGAAAGATGGGTTTTCACGCTGAATCAAATGCATTTTACAGGCTGTTGGAAATTTTGTTAATGTCAGCTCTTCTGTGTAATATTGAAATATATGTATTTTTTTCCGTTCAGTCCAGTTCAGTTTTGCTTTAAAAAGCAGTTTTGCTGCAATCCATACTTGGTACTACTTACAGTAAATTTTAATAGCATCATATGGTGCAACCATGTGACCAATGTACAAAATAACATCAGTTAAGAGACCAAACTCTCTATTAACCATTCAGAGCTACATGGGATAATTGGATTGGAAAGGATCTAATTCAACAGCCAGACAAGTAAAGCGTTGATAAATCTGTCCGTGAGAAAATGTGCAGTAATGACGAGCACAGTGAACGGCTAAGGAAGCCAGATCGTTTTCGTTTCTCATGTTTGCGTGTCATTTCTTTCATCGCGCCGTCTTTTTCATCGTACAGTACTCAGCCTGGCTCATCGCCGTTCTCACACCGTAAAAGTGCCGCTCAAGGTGACATATGTAGGTGGGACATATGTAGGAGTACAAAGGCAGAGAGCCAGAATGAGCAATAAGGAGGCTGGGCTGGCGAATAAAGTGGAATAGATGTGAGGAAAAGGTCATGGGCGGAGCAAACAGAATAGCCAACTCCCATTACAAACGCTGTCCATCCCCGGCATTGTCTTTGAGGCGAGGGAGGGACAAAAAGGGTCGAGAGAGCCAATGAGGATGTCGGGGACATGCAGTGACACTAATTTGACAAATAAGCCCAAAACGATGCTTTCGTCTGCCTGTTTGAACCCAGTCAGTGTCCTGCAAGGTCCCAAAAAAGGGCTAAGACAACTATGTACAGAGCACCGTTGATTCCTCTCTCTCTCTCTCCTGTCATTTCTTTAAAGTTACAGATCTGTTATTTTTTCCCGTAGGCTGAAAATGAATGGTGCGATGGTATACGAATAGACATCCCCCTCAACTCCTACATGTCACTGTCTTATGGATCCTCTCCGTTCTTCCCTCACACAGAGCTGTTGTTCAAAGCGGGTCCCTCTCTGAGCAGCATGCATTAGTATGTACACACTGACGGCTAACTGAGGGTAAAAGGGCCAATCAAAATTTCATGGGAGCCAGTGGGACGTCAGCACAAAGGCGGTGAAGTCAGCTCTGTGCTATCCTAGTGTGTCCGTGTATGTTTTTTTATCTCGGTGTTCTCATGCTGATAGTCCCCCCCCCCCCATCTTCTTTTCTCAATTCTAGGTACCTTAAGCCAGACATCAACAAGAAATCCAAACACAAAACGGCTGTCATAAAAAAGACTCTTAACCCTGAATTTAACGAGGTACAACTCTCTGGCTGGTATCCCCTGTATGTATTGTGGTGGCTCTGTAACTTCTGGGAATGGGAATCTCTCCATTTCTGTGTATGTAAATTGTAATACTCCCATCTCTAAATGTGAATGGTAATGACCCTGCCTTTGTCAGCAATAAGTATACACTGTACAATTAAAAGCATACTATGAAGCCAGAACACCAGCAGAGTAAAGGACAGTGTTATTGATAAACATTAGCATTTTCAGAGTTTAAAATAGCATCGTGACATCATTAGTGTCCAGTTTTATTGACATATACTGCCTTTTTCCTGTATTGATTGTTGCTACCTTTCCGTTGCTTCCACCCAACCCTCTGGCAGGAGTTCTTTTATGAGATTTCTCTCTCAGAACTTTCCACCAAGACCCTGGAGGTCACTGTCTGGGATTATGACTTGGGAAAGTCTAATGATTTTATTGGTGAGTTGCTGAGCTGTTTTAGTTTTTTTTCCGTTTTGGTTTTTATATTTAACAAAATGCGTCTTTAGTACGGGGAATTATCTCACAGCAAGTTCTCATTTTATGCTAGAGTTGCCTTCTGGATTTTGACAGCTTTTTGCCCTACACAGTGAATTAGAAAGCCATGAATTTTAAGTTTGCATAAAATGTGAAGCCACTGCCTCTGTAGAAATATTTCCGATATGATTTATATTATATGCTGTCGTGATGTAACACACAACAGTTGATTCCAGTATGAATGAGCATGCAAAAGCATGGATGTAGTTGTGCATGTATGACACATCGGTATATCAATGAATTCATCTATACTGCCATTACTGACTGATTTTTTAGTCACATTTGGACAGTGCTGATGAATACATTTTTTTCTAAATCATCTGCAACTGATCTGTATTGTGTACGGCAGGGGGCGTGTCTCTGGGCTGTCACTCACAGGGAGACGCGCTTCGACATTGGGTGGAATGTCTGAAGAATAAAGGCAAGAAGGTGGAGCGATGGCACACCTTAACCAATGAGTTGCCGGGATCTGCATATCACGACTGAAAGGCCACACTCAATACATCGTCAGTGGTGATGTACTCTTCAGACGACTGTCGAGTATCGCGATGTAAGCATCCCTTTGTTGGGTGCTAATGGAGGACCTATTTTCCAGGGATGTAATTTAGGTGTATTTAGTGTAAAGAAAATAAACGTTTGTCTTTTTATGCCTAATGCATTCAATACTTTTATTACCTTCTTGCTATTCAGTATATACAGTAAGTTATTTATTTTGTGTTTGTTAGCTCTAGTTTGATATCGATTTATCATTCCATTATCTTCCAATGCCTAATTAAATTGTATCTTTCTCATGCAATAACATTCATTGTTGAAAAATGCTTCCAATGACAATTCTAAGTGGTCTTAAATATATTATTACGAAAGGCGTTTAATACAGGTTCCAGAACTGGTCATGTTTTTATGAATAATAACTGTTGTGATCGATGCATCTTCCATGTTCTCGAATTTTGAAATACCTTTGCGTATTGCGTAACTACTGTGACTTTCTCTCCCCATTCCTCACTCGAAATCTTCCCTCGAAAGCACATCCTGTATACCTTGTGTATATTTTAGCAGGTGTGGAACACTGTAAATATTTATGACCGCAAAACTATTAGAAATTTGCCAGGAGTAAAAAAAAAAAAAAAAAAAAAATGTGAATTTCCTGCCGTTTGGTAGAAATATTTTGATCATTTAAGCAGTTTAAATGTCAGATTCCCAAAATAGGCCCAGATAATCACAGCCACTGCACCTGCGATGTCATGCTGGCTTCCATATGATTGCTGCATATTGCATTCCCTCTGTAACAAAGTTCTGGTTTGCTTGCGCTGTCGTCCAGTGGTTTGCTGTGAGCGCTTGAGAATTCTCAGTCATATATCAATGTTCCGATTTGTTTACTGATTTTGGTGTGGTCAGCGAAATGATGCTAATTTTGAAATGATTCTACTTCTGTACTTGACCTTATTGTTATGGGACTTGTTATCCACAGCGTTCTATGCCTGTCTGTGACTTGAGCATGTGCTCTCCGGACGTGCGTGCAGGGAGTGACAGAACTACTGTAACTTAGTGACTACCAGGCATGCTGATCTGCGGTTACGTTCTTCTATATCCAGTACGTGTGTCTCATTCACTCTTCTTCTCTGTGTCACTGTGCAACGGAAATGCATGCCCAGGTGTATTCATGAATGTTATAATGTTATAACATTATAATGTTTTCAGAATTTCTTGTGACTTTGTCCAGTTATTGCAGGGAATGGGATTATTAATGTCTATATTTATACAAGGTGTTTCTGAATAAACAAATACAGAGGCCATGCAGTTAAATATATTTCTTATGCTTTCTGTTTCGTTTCTGTTTACAAGGGCCGTGAGTAGCTGTCATACTATTGCAGCATTAGCGTCTTATTGCGGGTTATATTTTCAAGAGCGCTTATGGTTAATCAGTCCCTCGTAGTATTAATTTAAAATCGGAAGCGTTTTAAAAGACGGTGTCACGGCCACGTTGTGCCTTCTTAACCGTGCCTTTAAAATTGAAATGCTTGGGAACTCCTTCATACTATTGTGTCTTTTCCTTTTTGAGGTATTAAACACAACGGAGCTAGGGAGGAAGATCAAGGGGGCCTTCTAAGATGAATTGATATAGGGTGTAAGACATATTCAGTGAAACCTCCCGCTCCACACATGAGCTGCCGGATGAAAGCTGCCCGCAGTACCACAGTGCAGGACGCGGAACGGGAAGCCCTGGGCTGCTGTGTCCCGAGGCGGAGACGGGCTGTCAGGGCAGCCAGGAAGTAAACATGCAAAAAGGTGTCGAAGCACGAGGGTGCAGGCGGAGATATGGCGTGGGGAAGATCGAATTTTAATGCATTTAGAATAAGGTGACATGTGACGGAGGAGCAGTCATCCAGCCCTTTTGCTAAGAAAGCACTTAAAAAAGCATTAAGTTGATTTCCAGCATGACCTTTTATTGCATAAATAGTTATGGATGATATCAGTTACCTTGTGACCAGATAGTCACCTTACAAACAGGAGCAATCCCACACACCACAAGGGAAATATTGAATTATACATATCAATTTATATGTTTATACAATAATCACATTGATATATCAATCATAATATATATCATGATTAATATATGATAATGTATAAACATATAAATATATAAGACGATGTACAATTTATATATATTCTAATATAAACTGTACACTTTTTCTGGTTGGTCTACATATTTCAGTGTCTCCCACCGTTGATGTGTCCATTTTTCCAGGCCTTTTGCGCACACCCAGACGGTGTCAAGGCAGCAGTTCATCCATAAAGGTGACAGGTGACTGAAAAGGAAGAACGCCTTGCCGGACTGACATCGTTATTTACCTCCGTTGCCACCTGTTCCTTCTCCATTCCTCTGCTTCCATTTTCTTCCTCCCACTCATAATCCCAAGGGGCTGTCTACTTTAGCAGAGAAAAAACTGCTTTCTGGATGATTCTACGACATGCTACATTGACTTAAGATGCGTCCCCCTTCTGCAGAAATTTGCCCCTGAGTTCAGTGATTGTATCTGCTGTGTCTGTAGAATGTTCTCCTAGTTTCTGGGAGGTGTTGCAGCTGGGTGTACCATCTGAGGTTTATTAATTTCCCAGTTTAACTCGTGACACTATAACTTTATTTCAAAACTAGATATCTGCGTGTACCTTCTTTATTTGGTTTAGAGATCGCTCCAACGAATCTAGCAGGAACAGCGAGACGTCACAGAGGCCATTGAGATCAGTTATGATAATTGCGATATACAGTACATAAAGGGACCTTTCTCCTTAAAAATCCCTTACGCTCCTCCAAATGTGGATGCCAGTTTCCTGGTAGACGTTGTGATCAGTTTGCTCGTGGTTCTCTCAGCAAGTTTAGTAGAAGGACCAGCTTCGGGCAACATCATGACAACACCATATGTCTGCTGCTTTTTAATCGAGGTCTTTCAGTGTTTTCAAAGATATTTAAAGCACATAAAAGCCTTTTATACCCTTAAGGCAAGTTTTGTCTTTCCAAGGCTTTATTACAAAGACCTTGTGAAAGTTCCCTTTGGCTGCTTTGAGATGCACCTCATACTAAAGAACTTTATGAAAAACAACTTGTGTTGCTATGGCCTACTGTACATTCAGCACGGTTTTTGGACTGGCTTTAAGTACAAGGCAGGGCTACACCCTGGACAAGATGCCAATGTAGTGAGGATATTGATTACACGAATGGCATTGGTTATCCTGGGTAAAGAACGGCTAAAATAGTCTAATGTAAATAAAGGATACTAAATTAAAGTATGCATAAATATTCCACATGCATCGTGTAACTGATGCACATAACCATTAAATGGCCGGTGAAAATTCAATTATTAAAACACGGTGAAAATACAGTGTTAGATGGATAACTTGCTGGAAATATTGTCTATCGGATATCTGTAAGGACAAAAAAATTATGGTCACATCGCATAATCGCACCAGATCTGGTGAGGATCTGGACAGAATTCTGGCTAAGTGTAAGTAGAAGGATTGTTGGTTCAGTTCCCCGGTGTTTGAAAGAGAATCCTCCTGGTACTCTGGCTTCCTTTCATAGTCTGGAGACAGTTTATGTGTCTTATGTCTGCAGATATTCCGTAGTTTGTGAAAGAGTCTGACATTCTGACCAGCGCCTGCTCTTACCTTTATGTCTTAAGTTTGCTGTAGACATTGCCGTGAATTCTCCGTCAACAGGACCCCGCTAGCATGTGTGCGCATGTTCTAGCAAACTGAAAAACATGGCCTACATGTTAATTATGCCTATAAAGAGCTTTCTGTGCGAACAAGACAATTCGTTTATTTTTTGGCAATGGTTTTTAAATCTTATTTTGTAATCTTTTGACCATTTTTGATATCTTTATTTTTCCAAATGCTGCTGGATCTGAAAGCTCCTACACCACAACCACAAGGAACCAGAAGCAGCTGATGAGGGGGGAGAGATATCATTTTGCAGCTGAATTAATCTCTAAATAATTTTGATTCATGTGGAATAAGAGAGAGCAGGTTATTAGGAAACAGAAACTCTGTACAGATCCATGATAAAATGACATCACCAGAGAAACATTACATTGAGACCTACCTGTTGAACTGTGACTGTATGACACATTTGACTGACTCACCTTTTCTCCACAGGAATTGTATAGGTTCCTTGCAAAGGGTCTCCATCTAAAATATTTACTGTATTCGCCAGGGATAGTTTTAAATGTTGTGCCCTTAGAATTGACAGATTTAATGGGGATGACAAAGAAAAAGGTGTTCCTACAACAAGGAAAAAAGCAATCCTTTATTTGTCACAAGTAACAAAAATGAATTAAGTCTCAGATAAAAATAAGAAAGGGTGAAATTGTGAAATGGAACCATACATGGCATTATAATGTGCAAAATATGCATGACATTTTTCACATATGAGAGGTTGTTTTTGCCTTTACATTCAGCAGGAGCAGTCAGTTAGGCAAAAGCATGGAGGATTCAAAATGAAATCCAGGCATTAGATAATATAATGCAAATGTTTAAATTGTGCTAGCGTGGAGCTTGGGAATACTGTAATCTCATTCAGCTGCGATTAAGGAACTCTTCCTCCATTCACTTGTAGCCATAGGCAACAGATGGTGGCAGAAACCAGCTGGACTCTGGTTAATGAAGACACTGAGCTCCAAAACGCCAGTAATGTGCCTGGGTTAGCAGTGGTGCTCCGCATCTAAAAAAAAAAAAGGACAGATGTAAAACACCCACTAGGTGAAACCTAATGGTTTTGTGGTCACAGCCCATAGTCCAGATGAGTTATAATGCTGCATTTGTGAGGTCTCTCTTTAGGAAGACCGGTGTTCACTCTGCCTTGTGTGCAGGTTCCTGCACAGAAAGCGATGCTCGCCTGACTGCAGCTGTGGTCAAACAGGAGCTCAGAGGTGCGTGAAAAAACTGTCTGCCAAGAGAACAAGCGGGGAAGGTCTTGGAGTTAACTGTCTAGAATCAGACAAACTACAATTAATTCTCTAAATGCTTGTGATGTACGTACAGACCAGGTTAAGTGGGTGCACTGTGTAGGGGAAGTCTGCTGAAATAAGAACAAAGCACGGAATTCTGTTGTTGCCTTGAACACTGCAGATTTGGGCTAGACATCTACAATCTTAAGTGACATCAGTGCTCAGAGAGGCACATTACACCATCTGTGAAGGTGTGATTTAGTATTTTGGGCTGGGATCATCAGCCAAGGATAACATGAGGGCAGCAGAGGCAATTAAAGTGCTGTTTCACTGTGCATCGGGTCATGACCAGCAGCCACAGACCACTGTGAAAGGCTGTGGACAGAGATTCGCCCCGTTAAATGGCAAAATTCGCAGGGATTATGTCCGCTTCTGCAATGATTCTGAGTTGACAGATTTAGATGTGTATTTATTATACAGTGTAAATATCTTTCAAACAAGTTATCCCATGCGATGGATGTAGCAGGCCCTTCTTAGCATGCGACTAAAAATGTACTTGATATTGATGCCGATCTACATGCCCTGCCAGGATGCATTTCCAGCTCCGCCTGGTATCTGGTGAATTTGAATTGTCGTCAGAGTATTTTCCCCTTTGCCAAAGTGATATAATTATGACATACTTTTTTATCTGTGGCACTTTTTATGTACCACTTCAGAGTGCGACACCTGTGTTGTGTGGAGGTTTCTGGCATGCATTCCAGCCATCTGATAACGAGACACTGAATGGCAACCACTCATCATTGTTTCATGCTCTTGGCATAAGATGCTTCTTCTTAATGCCAATGATATTTCAGATGCAAAAGCCGCATGTTCAAGACGCAAAACGTCCTTTTAATGCCTGTCCTATGTAAACTGGCTCTTGCAAGCTGAGCATGGAGGACTTGATCTGCATGCAGTGCAATATATGCTTTTGTGTGTGTGTGTGTGTGTGCGTGCGTGCGTGCGTGCGTTGTATAATCACTGAAACGATCTCGGTTTTGTCCATGTTACTGGTGCATGAAATTTTTACATTTGTATGCCTTGCAATGAACTGGCATCACATTCAGGCTTCACTCCTGTCCCCACCCCCCCACCCCCATAAATAGCTGGCATAAAACGGATTACATGAAAATCTCTTGCTGTTACTCTACATTGTTTTTATTTCTGGTTAAAATGTTAAAATTGTACTGCCGCCCACTCTTATATAAGCAGATTTAATAGTGAATAAATAGATGGATGGCTGGTTAGCGAAGCTGAAGGTTTCTTTATTATCGATATGTAAAATTCAGAATAATGTTCAAAGCCAGGGATCAGTCACTTGACAGCTTCATCTCTATCTCAGAAATTAATACCTAACACAACTGTTTACTTGCAATGAATCTGACTTTGACATTTGGTATGATTTCGTAAGTGGACTTGTGTTTCCAGGTCTTACCTATATTGGGTCTGTCTTGAGGTCAGATTTCTTCTTGAACTCTACTCATTATCAATTCTAACACAGGCTAAGAGAAAGAGAACCCAGCCCCAATACCAGTGACATGGAAATTGCGCAGTTTGCAGTTTTGATTAGCACCTCGCAGAACTAGCAGAAATAGTAGCATCTATTTCTAGGAGAGACAAAAGGAGAGCAGTAAGGAGAAACGTCTGCAGGGGGAGGGAAGTGAAATTCACTTAGAGGATCAAGGCAGGAGCATGTGCCTGGGTGGAGGTGTGGCTTATATGCCTGGAAGGAGGCGTGGCTTATGTGCCTGGAAGGAGGCGTGGCTTATGTGCCTGGGTGGAGGTGTGGCTTATGTGCCTGGAAGGAGGCGTGGCTTATGTGCCTGGGTGGAGGTGTGGCTACACAGGAAGCCAGGACTGGAGGCACATATCTGAAAAGTCCAGGAAATGGAGACCAGCAGGTTATTTTAAAGCACAAAAAAACAGCTAACACTTGAATTACATAGAAATTCAGTACAATACAAAGCAACTCAACTGCAACTCATTTTAGCACAAGATGTAAACTTTAAAAAGTTCTGAATTTGATATCTGAGTCAAGCTCCTTTTCTTAACCAAATGCCAATGAAGTACATACCACATATCATACATTGCACATACGTTACACAATTGTTTCTTCAATGAATTTATGTTGAACCCTGTAACTGCATTTGATAATCATGTGTTGACCGAAAGGGTAGTCATTTTTCAGCCTATATGAATCACTTTTTAAATCATTTTTAATACCAAGAAAGCTCCCCTAGAGTATTGAAGCAAAGACCCTAGCAACATGGTTTTCAATGGTGTAGAGTCTGCTGCCCCTAAAGTGTCACGGTAGACTGCCAGCCCCCTGGTCTGGGCTGGTTGTTCACGTGTCTCTTGAAGGTATGTGACAGCATCCTTCATTCCACATGAGATTATATGTTTTATAAATGGCAGGCGGGTGTTAAGATGTGTCTGGAGCCGTTCCATAATCACCCAGAAGTGCCCGATGGGGTTGAGTTCTGGACATTTGTACTGCCATAATATACAGTTTATTGACGTAAACATATTCATCTGGGAAGATTCCACAACCATCAGGATTTAAACGCTTCACTGTATAATGGACATTATCACTTTGGTCAGACAGAATGCATCTTAAAAAAAACAATATGGACTCTACACTATAACAGGGCAACTAGAACCTTTCTTTTGAGAAATAAGCAGGCAGGGCTGTAGCACAGACAGACGCCTCGCAGCCCATCATCTGCTTGTTAAGATCTGGCTGAAGGGTGACTCACCTGAATGTGATTCTCTTTTCACCTGCTCACAAGATCCTTGCCTTCTTCGCATCACTTCTGCTTTTTTAGCTTTCTTAATGAATCACGTCTCTGCAACCCTCTGAAGTCCTTAATGCTCCCTGTGTGCTCACTCCTCAAACTGACATTTGCAGTCAGCTGATATACCGTTATATTATATCAAATCCCATACCAATGAATGCATCAGATTTCTGCGGAAACATTACCTGGGGCATATTACTGTGCAAGCAAGCTTCATTTGATGAACTTCTTGTCAAACGTGCAACTGGACGTGGACACGACGTACGCACACGACGTGTTTCGTAATTCAGAACTTGATGGAGGTGCCTGATGTACAGCTTATACTTTGTGTCGTTTACTCATGTGTTTCCTTTGCTTCTTTGTTCTTTTTTGCGGTGACGTGCATCTTGTGGTTAACATGACATGCTGTGCAGCAGTGTTTATATTTCAGCTCAGATCGCCGGCTCTGGGAAATCTTCTGTTTTTATGCTAAAATATAATTCAAAATCTATGAATATCACAAACGAGTTATTATTGCACAATTAGATAAGCCCTCATTTTTCATTCTTTTAATTATCTTCCTTGACCAGCAAAAACCTTTAAGAACTGCCTCATCTGCATATATTATTACTGAGTACTTCTTGCAGTGATTCTCACAGCCTACACATATCATCACTGAATACTTCTTGCAGTGACTCTCAGCCTACGCATATTATCACTGAGTACTTCTTGCAGTGACTCTCACAGCCTACACATATTATCACTGAGTACTTCTTGCAGTGACTCTCACAGCCTATGCATATTATCACTGAGTACTTCTTGCAGTGACTCTCTCAGACTACACATATTATCACTGAGTACTTCTTGCAGTGACTCTCACAGACTACACATATTATCACTGAGTACTTCTTGCAGTGACTCTCTCAGACTACACATATTTACACTGAGTACTTCTTGCAGTGACTCTCACAGTAGTTTGCACATTGTATTGAAAGCAGTGTGGACAGCACCCTCCCTGAGGGAACATCTGTGCTAATATTAATTTTGGATGAACATTCTGCACTTTACCAAGCACATTATGACTGGTCTTATTGGAACCTATAAAAATACTCTTTGGGCACTTCTTTAGATCCGTCAAGCTCGTGCAGAGTAGCACCCACTTTTGCCCCCAGGCCCACTCTGAGTGTAGAGTGCGGACCGCTTTCAGACTGCGCTATAATTTTTGCACTTGTGACCATATAATTGACACTGACCGGATAGTTATTGTTTGTTGCACCATGGTCTGTAAACCCTAGCCAAAACGGTGCGTGAAAGTCAAGTGAAGGTAGCTCTTTTTGACGTGCTGGATCCACCATTTTTGGCACCAACAGTCACTCCAGATTCAAAATCACTTAGATCATGCATCTTGGCCATTTCAACGTCCAGCCAAACTAACTGAACTTCTTGACCGTGTCTGTGACCGTGAATGTACATTGAGTGATCATCTTGTTTTTTCACGCTTTTCAAGATGTTGATTTTAAGCAAGTCTGTATGTAGCTCATAGATGGTCAAAGCAGTGCTTCCTATAGATCCAGAATTAACATAATCGTGGACATGTCTTTGTTCACAAAGCCTGGGAAAGTGTCATTTCTCCACATCCTTAATATCACCAGGTATTACAGTATATAGGACCCACACAGGAATCTGTGCCAATTCAGCATGTAGCTGAGGCTTCCCCCTGTGTATTCAGAGTGTGGGGTTTGAATTTTCTTTTGATGAAGCAAAAATATATTCAAATTCATTTCATCGCGACTGGCATAACTCTCAGAGGCTACTCGTAATGTGGCGAATGAATGCAGTCATTTCTCTGCAATTACCAAGGGGAAAAAAATGAAGACAAAATTTAGACAGGGTATGTGCTGCAAGGCAAAACTATTCCCAGCACGATAAGACCAAGAGGCAATATTATCAAGCTACAACAATCAAAAGCTGAATGTGTATTTTAACTGATGTTTTTCATACATCTGAAGTCCACGGCCTATTTTTAGGCTCTCGGTATAACAGTTTATCTGTAATGTGAAAGGTATGAAAACATTTGAAAACCAATCTGATTCCTGACTGCCTGACTAGGTTTGGTAAACTTACCTTCAGAATGAGGAACAACAATAACAGATGAAATCACAGAAAGATCAGCATAATTAATATGGGGACAGCATGCATTTTTCCTTCTCCAGTATTTCCGTCTGCTTGTGTAAAACATCTTCATTTTCTCTTCTCTGGCTAGCAGCCCTTTTGCCGCCTTTGTAAATTGAATATATGACAGCCTCCAGTTGACACAATAATAACGTCTCTGGCTGCCGCCGTCTCTTTGGCGAGCAGTTCCTCTGTATCGTACACGTCAGACTTCAGCTTTATTTTCGTATTTCCAATTCGGTCCTCAAGCTGAATCATCTAGGCATGCTAAGCATGGTCTTTGACATCTCCTTCAGTGACAGCTGGAGAGGACTGAGCATAAACCTAGACTGTTTCTAAAAACAGTCAAGTTTACATGAAAAAGCACAATTATCATTTGGGAGGAAGAACTCTCAGCTGGTTATGATGGGACAGATGAGACTTCAAAAGCCATGGTAGACGGGAGTATCTCAAACTACCAATCAATGTTGACAGTAGTTCAGGAAACTCTCGCCCACCACAGGTTTTGAAACCTTATTTAGAGGCAGCGTTGATTGGTTAGTTCAGGATACTCCCACCCACCACGGGTTTGAAGCCTCGTTTAGCGCCAGCATTGATTGATTAGTTCAGGATACTCCCACCCACCACGGGTTTGAAGCCTCGTTTAGCGCCAGCGTTGATTGGTTAGTTCAGGAAACTCCCACCCACCACGGGTATGAAGCCTCGTTTAGCGCCAGCGTTGATTGGTTAGTTCAGGAAACTCCCACCCACCACAGGTATGGAAGCCCCATTAGTCCCATCACTAAAAAAATGTATCAAACAACTAAGGGTCTGGAATTTTGATGTGCCTTCATTTATATCATGTGTACAATACGTTCCTAAAACATCACTGTCATTATGTTGTGATAGCTGTTGCCTGAAATTTGAATAGAGCAAATTTAGCAGGGTTACTGTCTGCCAAAACTGAAGCAAGGCAAGACGTTTAATATTCTTGAATGACACACGTGAGCCAGCCACTAAACTTCACAGTAATGTGTATTATTTACACGATTTGCACAGAGATCACATATTTAACTGAGTATTTGTACAAGACGCATGGATTCAGCACAGGGCCATAATTGTAGAAATAATCCCATAATATTGACGCATGCAACAAAGACATACAAAATATTTTTACATGCATTGCAGAGATCTAGTCATGATTTCAAGAAGTACAGGCTATATTTTGAAATGAATATTACACATAACATCATAAACTCTGAAACACTGATTTAGCCTATGCAGCATTTAACTGTAAATCTTAGAAATGATCACATTTCAGTATAAGTGGTTTGCACTATAGCTTTTCAGAAATATTTACATATATTATTATGTGCTTATGCAGCCAGCCAAACAAATATGTTTCAAGGTTATATATAGCTGTTTTAACATAATTACATCATTAAATATGATTGACACTGGGATCAGAACAATGATGGGGACTCAGTGTGTCACTCTGGTAACTCACACCACCAGGCTGAGGGTTTGAATCCCACCTCTGCTCTGGCTGTGTGGAGTGTCCATGTACTTCTTGCGTCTTGTGGGTTTCCAGCCCAGAGATTCCGGTTTCCTAGAGCAGATGGAATTTGCCTATTTGGCATCCCTCCACTGCCCAGAGTGTGTGAGTGTGTATGCGCCCCTGTGATGAACTGGTTTCACGTCCAGCGTGGAGCTCAGTCTTGTTTCCTATGCTGTCTGAGATCTAAGCTCCCCTGTGCCTACCCTGGCAAGGATAAGCGTTCTGAAGACGAATGGAAAGTGTAGTGACCTGAATGATTGACTGATTAAAGGATGTCTCACTGTCTCTTACTCAGACAGAATATATTTCATCAATTTAACCTTTAATTGATTTAACCATCATTAAGATGCACAGCCTAATCTCACAGGAAAAGTAAATGATTGTTTACGATTACTGCTGATTACTGCACTACATGTCGTGGCCAGAGATACTGAACATGCAAGCGAGATATGACGACTTCTCAGTGGTAAGTCTGTTTGGGGCCCTTGGATGATCATAAGTAAAAGGTTCAGGAATTCATTGCATTTGCAAGTTTATTTGATCGTGTGAAAGCTTTGAGTTGGCCCATGAACACCAGGAATTTTGAGTTGTCTAAGCATCACTCTAGTGCCACCTTCAGTTCTTACATGTTAATGGTCTCACAGCCCACTGTAATTGACCAAAACCCACAGTATATTTTGCAACAGAAAAAAAAAGATGCAAGCATATTCCAGGCAAAATTAAGCATTATATAATAGTATCACAAAAGACTAAAGTGAAAGACGGAAAGTAGTTAACATAAAAACAGACAGAGCTGACAATGAATGGTTTTTGTTGTATGTTACATTAATTTTCAAGTTAAAATTGTTAAATGCAGCTTTTGTAATATATATGGACTTTGTCCATGCTGATTATGTTATTTTAGCTAATAAATATGCAAGAAGCCATTCTGGTGTGTGCCTCTGTCATTCTACATTATGGGCAACAATATAATCTCGTTGATGTATACATTCAGTACGTTTGAATGATGGTGCCACAAACGGTGGTAGATTTTCTCTCCAGTGAAAATTTAACGGCACTATTTTATCTGATTCCATATTTCCGTATAATATTTACCACATGTTTTTTTTTCCTAATGAAGTGCCTTAGAAAATGCCTTACCGCATCACGTGCAGCGGTATGGTTTCACCCTTGTATGAAGCGTGAAACGGTGAGCGTGAATGTAAGACTTTCCACAGCAGGGCAGATGGTAGATTATCCACTCATCGGCAGCCTTTGTACTTCCTTCAGCTTCTGCAGCTTCACAATGGCATTTAAGAATGTCCAATTTTCAACACCATCAGCAATTGTATTGTCATTGTGCATCCCAGGTAACTGATGGGCAAACAATCTCCTCCAACGTGAAGACCGACAAAGAAATTGCCAACAGCCCGGCCAATTCAAATCGATCCTCTGGCATACTTCGCAAGGTTGTATGGAACAACTGCCACCTCGAGAAAGACACAAAGATCAAGGTCTACGGGACAGTCGTGTTATCCACGCTGTTGTATGGAGTAGAGTTCTGGATGACATATCGTTAATATCTACCACTCCTGGAACATTTCTATCAGTGCTCCATCCGCACCATCCTCAACATCCATTGGACGGACTTCATCATCAGTGTTGAAGTTCTCCGCATGGCAGGGGCCACCAGCATCGAGACCATGGTCCTCACGATATAGCTGAGCTGGGCTGGGCAGGTCTCCAGAATAGAGGATCATCGCTTAGCCAAGATCGCACTATACGGCGAGTTGGCCTCCAGCACTCGCGGCAGAGGAGCACCAAGATAGAGGTTCATAGACATCTTGAAAAAGTCTCTGCCAAACTGAGCACCAGAACTGGACAACGCTGGCTGCAGACCAGGAGGTATTGTTCATGAGTTCACCTCCCGCTTCAAGGACATCTGAGGATCCAGCGTCGAGAAGAAGAAAGGGAAAGATCCATCTTCCCACTTCCCCCCTTGCTGATCAGACTTTCAACTGCAACCCCTGTACCAGGACATGCCTTTCACACATCGGCCTTATCGTTGACCCTCGGCTCTGCGGCAGTCATGGAATCCCTCTCCCTAATCTTCATTTAAGCCGATAATTACTGTCTGCATCTAGCATGCCAATGAATTCCGGGGATCTTTTGTAACCAACAAAATCAAATTCTGTTTTACTAAAATTTAATTTTATCTTACACAGTGTGTTCTTTTCCTACATTTTTTTTTTTGTCACATTTTGAGCCTTTGTCCATCTGTAGTTGGCACAATCGGAACCTGATTTAAAGGGATTCAATTCCAGACCACGTTTTTCATGAATGTGAATGCTTGTCCCCAGAGACGGCGTCACCGTCAAGCAGAAGGGCTTTAAGAAGTAAGCTGGAGAGAGCACCGGGCCTCTTTGAAGTTTAGGGCTGAAAACTCTGCTTAACTATTCAAAATACATACGCTTTTTAAAAAGACAGAAAATTTCGGTAGCAAGAGGTTAATTTCGAAGCACGTGAAGCCTTGAGCAGAAATTTAAATTAATTAATTCTTTGTGTCATATTTCAAAATAGGTACATTATCTCGGCTACAGTGGCTGGAAGGAGACTTTGAGAAAGGAGTGATTACTAAGACACAATTGGCAAGAGTTTCAGTAATGCAGACTGCTCAAGTAAGAGCTGGTCTCAGAAACAATTCAAAGTTTGCACAGAAATCTAAGGAAAAGACATCTACTTGTTGTGACTGTGGCTAAAAGCACATATTTCTGGCGTATTCTGGTTCCAGAGCAACAGCAAAACAAATGAGCAGTTTTGAATTGACAGTAAATATCAAACTAAGGTACAAACAGGCAGTTTCACCAAGTAGAAGCAGAACGAGAGTTCAGTTGTATAAACTTCTAATTACCACTACTTTGAGAAACTTCTAGAATCTACACCAAGTCATTTCAACAAAAAGGGGGCTTGTTTATTTATCTGTAGCAACAAAAGCTACCAATACACATAACCCAAATGTCTTTCGATTGTAGTAGGAAGCCTATGTGAACGTGAGGAGAACATGTAAACTGCAGACATCAAACTCCCAAACTGTGGAGGAATATGAGGTCACAGTGGCACCCGGCATGTCAGTCGCTCTGTTAAGGCTGCCATTCTATTAATTACTTTCTTCATGCTAGTCCTACTTGGTTAGCTCCGGAAGATCGGTTTGCAATGCATGCACTGTAAGGTGGAGCACAGTTTTTCTCCCGATTCACAGCCTAGCATGGAAATAGCATTGGGAGAAAAGAGCAGCGATGTTAGGACATTTCACAATGGAAAGAAGCAGAATGGATATGAATGCAAGCGAGAAAATTGCACCGGTTGTAGGACCTTAGACGATGGCCAGCAATGAAAACTTCAGGGCCCACGTTTTAGACAGCTGGTCAACATACAGCCACAGCCACACCCACCCACAACTGATTATCCCATCTGGTACCACTTTCCTGGCATCCACAGTCTTTTTAAAAACAACTCCCTTAATGGTGCCTGAAATCAAACCTGAGCCAAATGACCATTATGTTTAGCTTGACTTTTGCTGTAAATAAGCTTCCAATTAAAGATTTGCTTTTTCACTTTATCTTTTGTTACCATTCACCCGCTCCCCATTCCCCTCAAGTCTAGATGAACCTGGCATGGAATGAGGATGCTGGCAGTCTTCTACAGCAATCCCAAGAGCTCCCACTAGGTCCGCTGACCTCAGTCTTGACTGCCTTTCTCTCCAATTACCCCACGTTCCTGAATTCACCCTGGTTTTTATTCAAGAAAATCTGCGCTAATTCAACCAGCGTCACCCATGTGCATCTGCGCTCGCACCCTGCCACGCAGCCCCTCCATCTGTGTTGGAGAAACCACGCCACGGCGAGATGGGAGAGTTGGCCAAATTCCGGGAGGAACAGACAGCATCCATCGCGCAACACATGGCCACACTCGAGGAGGTAGTCACGACACAGCGGCCAGTCATAGCAGAGTCTATCCCCTTGCTGAATGAACGTAGAAGCACGTGCGGACATCAAAAAAAGGCACTGTAGACGGCACTCTGGAGAAATACTTGCTCATGTTTGACATCATGACATCAGGTGAACACTGGTGCAGCTCTGAAGAACAGGCTGACATAATCCCCTCTTTTCTGACCAGTGTTCATACCGTGACTTACTGACATGGGAGGTCTCAAATTACCATGCCTCGAAGACGGAAGTCCTAGGCTGTCCCCACTCAGCCGATGTCCACGGATCTGGGCGTCAGGAGCCCTGCCAGGAACCCCAAAGTCTGCCTGGCTGGATGCACTCTATATGGGGAAGAAGACATTCTCACCCCTACCCACAACAGTAAAGCTCCAGAGGCAGCCAATAAATGCAATGATCCAACATCCAACCTCCAGAGGCACACTCTAGAAGGATGGCTCTCGCTCACTGCCCTGCATGGAGCTATCTTACACATTAATGCCCAGGTAGAGAGCCCATCCTAAGCCTGACAGTTGAAGGTATGATCTGTCAGTAGCCCTATTTATCACAGGGGACTGTCCTGATGTGATGGAAAAAAAGAAAAGGATCAGCCTTACTTTATTCAATGGATACCCAACCCCGTGCTCCTCAGCAAAACAACCAGGGAGGATGCAGGTCACGGAGGTAAGCCCCCCCCACTCACCTAACTGCTCTGCCCCAGCACATTTTATGTGAGTCATCACTCCTGTGAGCACAAAGGGAGGACAAGCAACTTAAGCACTGCTGGGAGCAAATACTGGTGATCGATGGGGAGCCAAGAAGAAGACGGAGACTCCCTCATGATCCACAGTAATGTCCTCCACTTCACGAGGGGAACCAACCAAGTTCCTGGTGATGCCGCAACACTGAGATGCACCTAGCGCTCGCCTACCTACTTGGGGGGGGGCTGTAAAATCCTGGAGAAGATCCAGGACAGCTTCTAGTGGCTCAGCATAGAAGTGGAGGTCAGAAATGTGCCAACACAGTGCCACCTACCAGAAGATGTGTCCTTGGGGGACAACCTGTAATGCCATTAACCAGCAATAAGGGGTCCCTTGAGTGAATACAGACGGACAGTCGTATGAGTATCTTCTTTCTTAAACTGAAACTCAAGCCACCTTTACCATGTTTCCCTTGAATTATTAGCACAGGAAAGAATCTATATGTGCGATATCAGATATGCATGTGATCGTGCTGGTGTTTAATAATCTCACAATAATACAATCAAATACAGGCAAAATGTTCCTGATACTGAATATTTCTCAGGTAAGGAGGTAAAAGAGAAGAGAGTCTCTCATCTAAACTCATCTACTGCTGCAGCTGGTCCCACAGTCATTTTGGAAGCAAAACTGCAGGATGTAACAGGAGCTAAAGCCAAGGGAAGGAGAACACAGCAGTGGCACAGTGATGAATAATCTGGGAAAAAAAACATTTAAAAATACAAGTGAAGAGCTGAAGGACAAGACATTAAGGAATGGAGTGACCAGCAAAGTCATGGTGCTGGATAGGTTTTCAGGGCTGAAGGAACATTAAAGAAGCATAGATGCTCAGGGTGAACAAGAGAACATCTTCAGCTGAGACCAGGAAGAGTCAAAAGATTAAATCCTTGATTTTTCTGAGATTTAAGATGCATCAATTGTGAGCTGCTACCACTGTGATAAGATGACACACACAGGCAACAAAAGTTCACCAAATCAAAGCTTTAGAAGGCTGTTTTATTCCAATAATACAGCATAATAATCATAAATAAAGGGCGTGGGGGAAAAAAAGCCCTGTTGAACAAAAGGACCAGAAAAAAACAAGAAAGTGAGAAAAGAAGGCAGCAAGGGGAAGATTAAATCCCCAAACACGAGAGTGGGTTTGCATTGAGAACTGAACCAGCCCTGTCCAGCCCAGCCTAGCCAAGCACAGCCCAGCCCAGTGCGGCCCAGCCCAGCCTAGCCAAGCAGAGCCCAGCCCAGTCCGGCCCAGCCACTGGCTCACAGAGTCACTCCTTCTACTTCCGCCTTGGCCCGATCGCCAGAGTTCTTTTACGTGAGGCTGACAGGATCGTGGCCAAAGGGTGGCCAGTACCACCTCATCGAGATGCATGGCCACCCCGCTGGCCACCCGGAGTAAAGCCACCGTGTCTACCCTGGCCACCCCATTGTAAAAGGTCTGGCTACACTCCTGGAGGCTGAGCTCCTGGGCAGGGGGAACAGGCCAGAGTAATCATCACCTCCCAGGCGTGTGTAGTTACGGGCGTGTCTCAGTGTGATCGCTGGGCCTGAACTCCTGACAGGTGGCCGCTATCCAGGGTGCTGCAGGGTGTGCACAACCACCTGTCCACAGGTTGGGGCAGCAAGCTCAGGCAGGTCCCAGAGGAGCCCCTCTGACACCCTGGTATAACTGATTTACCTTTATGGTCTTTAAGCTGGCTTGAAATCTCCCACAAACATGAAAAATGCCATAGACATCAAAAATCGTTTGCCATTTAGTTGTCTGAGAATCACCTGTTTGGGACAATAGCCATGCTATATTTGCAGGCCCAGAGATACATATAGACAAGATTACTCATCATTATGCCACAATCTGAAGACAGGCTTAAAGAGGGTGAGGTAAATGGAAGACAAAACTGCCATAGAACCAAATCTGACAGCATGTGAAATAATTTTGCAATAATTGCACTATGTAACACAAATTTTGTTCCTGGATAATATGTGTCATTTCTTAATTGCTTATGTTATAAAAGTATAGGAAATGGCCGTTATTCCCTTCAAACTTTGCTTTTCTGACTTGGATAATGAAATGTAATGTAATTCACTCTCACGTATCAGCCCCCAATCAGCCAGGTCACAGAAGCAAAGTCTGAAGTGACAAACAGGTCTTTTCCATTTACTTTAAGCATAAGCAAGTGGGAAATAACACTTTCTGACCAGGAACAAGAAAAAGTAAAAATCTTGTTACATAGTGTTATGAAGGAACAATATATGTGCAAATTCTGCCGGACTCAGAAATCTTCATTTACGAAAGTGCTGAGAGTAGCAGCTGCTATAAGACAATCTGACGCAAAATGGATTGTTTCCAATTGTCAAGCCCACACCTGGCCACACACAACCTGGTTCCGAACTCCCACCTCATTTTCATCCAGTTGCCTATTTAGTCACAAGGACCACTTACGTCCATGTGAAGTATTGAGTGTTTACGCCGTCGTACCGAGGGCTTCGTCTATCTTTTCTGCTAGCTTCTATATATGAGCCAGCTCACTCTTTTCCATTTATTCCCCTCTTGATTTGGATTTGGGTGAATCGCCGAATGCTTCTTCACATACCAACCCTTTTGCCTGTACCTCTGACTTCAATTTGTGGATGCATCTTGGTTTCTTGCTTTCGAACCCCTGTCTTCCTAGTTTCGACCCGTAGCCCGTTCGCGACCGCTGTTTCATCCCTGTTCATTAAAACGATCTCGAACACTTGGGTCCACCCAACGTATTCATTACCCCAGTACCGTGGAACCTTACTCTGTAGAGTATCTACATGATTCTATTTACAACATGTGCATCATAATTATGGTAATAATCCTTTGAATAAAAATGACTAATGTGCTGCTGTATGCAAGATGACATGTCCCTAATGGATAACCTAAGGAGTCGATTTTGTTACTCTATTGCTTAGTATGGAACGCTTCATGTTCTCCTTGAGTGGTCATACCACAATCACAAATTATTGAAATGCAGCTTCATCATTTATTTCAAGACCACTCACTTATGAGACTGATTCTATAAGTGACGAGGATTATTAACACAAACAAAGTTTTCCTTGTGATATTGTTTTCTGCTCTCATTTTCAGGTATGGTTCCAGGAAGTTGGGAAAGTGCACCCTCCGGTGGCCTGGAGGTTTTCCAGCTGCACTGCACGAGATCGGTCCCGTTGGCCGGAGATGGCTCGAGTCACAGGTTCACCAGGTGCATTCGGGCTGTTGACAAGATCATCAGTGCCCCCCTAAAGGCCCAACACCGAACCACAGTCTGGGAAAGGCTACATAGCTAGATACTTTGATATTTATATGAAGACACTATTTAATCCATTACTAGAGCACGAAAATACCAATTGCTACTTGCGACAATTGCATCATGCGGTGCCTTTAAGGTTTGCGAGATATCGAATGAGCTCTGGAGTTCAAATACCCGATCTGGCCCTGTGGGCATCACATCACCTCTGTGTGCGACCAGGGGCTACTCCTGCACTGTAACCGGACAGCCTTTCTTTCCCCTGACGTGCTGTACCTGTCCCCCGTTACCCTGTTCTACAATCGCTGACATTTACCCCATTACTGAGCCCAATTCAGTTCCCTCAGCCATGTTGCCTGTGTTGTGAAATTGTTTAAAAAGTTGTTTTGTCTTAAGCTCTGTTCAGGATGAGCTAAGTTATTTGGGAATTAATTAAAATATCTCGCCCTTGGCGAATATTTTATTTAAAAACGTTATTCAAAGTGCTTTTATGGTGAGTTTTGAAAAATATCTAACAGTATACGAAACTGTAAGTCTTTAGGTCTTAGACAATCTTCTCAGCTCGCAGTAATTTGGCTTGTACTATTTTGTCTTCTTGATACATTCTCTTCAAGTAAGGGGAGCTGGGGTGGGACATCAGGACCAGTAAATCACAGATCCTCATCCCAAAGCATTTTCTGATTTACTTTTTATTGGGTGCAATTTTGGTTGGAATACACATATGCGGTAAGAGCTGGTAAAAATGACTTCTCCGTCAAAGACACTACGTCTATCTTGGCTAAATGCTAAGGGAGGCCACGTGGCATCTCTACAGCTAAATGCACTACTTTTTAATGTGACATCCAGTGATTCCCCCACCCTTCCCCACCTCACAGAAAGAAAAGTTAAGTTTTTAATATTAGAACCTGTTTGTGTTGATGACTATGGTGAAATCCCGTTATGTTTTAATGGGTCGACATGGACTAGCTCCGTAAATCCGAATCATAATGACCAGTATTTCATTCGTTCCTGTGGGAAATTTCATAGTGTTTGCATTTTCCAATCTTGCTCTCCAAGCTGAGAGCCAAGGATCAGTGCACAGGGTCAGCCAGTGCCCGGCACCTCTGGAGCAATTCAGGTTAAGGGCCCAACGGTGAAGTGGACACTCTTGGCTGCCGCAGGACTTGAGTCTGTGACGTTTCGATCGCTGGTACAGACACCTAACTCACAGAGCCAGATCGTGAAGTTATGCCACTATTTGTTGTTGTCGTTATTGTTTAGTCACGCGGTCGTGTCCGACTCTTCGCGACTCCGCGGACCACGGCACGCCAGGCCGCCCTTGTCCTCCACCGCCTCTCGAAGCCCGCCCAAACTCACGTTCACTGCTTCCACTACACTGTCTATCCATCTCATCTTCTGCCGTCCCCTCTTCCCTTTGCCTTCAACCTTTCCCAACATTAGCGTCTTCTCCAGTGACTCCTGTCTTCTCATCGTGCGCCCAAAATATTTGAGCTTCATCTTCATTATTTGTCCTTCTAATGAACAGTCAGGATTGATTTCTTTTATATGCCACTATTAGGATTAAGTAAACAGAAAATTTCGCACACTGGGAAACTGTGGTATAAATTCTTTGAAAGACAATGGAATAAGGTACCCGCTATAGTATTTTTTCTCTGCCATTTTACGTATTACTGCCACCCACAGTAAGGGGTGCAACAGACTGTTTGGGGGGTATGTAATTTTTCTGTATTTGAACCCACATTTTCCGTTAATGATGATAAGTTCTATTCGTTCTAGCAAATAGATTTTTTCAAAAAAGCAACTGGTAGTGCCGGTGGATCCCTGGCAAAAGAGCGACTGAAGGGATGCGTGAATGAATTGGGATGCACCGTTGCAAAACATTACGCACTGCCAAATCATTTAATCTGGCAAGAAGTCTAAAGGATTATGTACAGATGTTCTGGGGCCCCCTAGTGGTGGGTGGCCTCTATGCAACTCATGCTCTCCATACCCTCTAATTGCACCCCTGCCCACAGTAATATATGATTAAATTCCGGAATAAAAAAGCCCTGAAAATTATATAGTAAGCTCATAGAACTTGCACACGCATTGATTTAGAGAGTGGTTGTTCCGTTCCAAAAACAGACTAGAGTAATTAAGCCAATTAGGTTAAAGCTCATCATTTACTGTATCAATATCAATATATGAATACTTTAGCATATGTGAACAGACGTAGGGAACCTTATTTAGAAGCAGACAAATAGCACCCTATTATTATAACCAATAGGGGGCAACAGAGAATAAATTTATGTCATTTATTCATTCTGTGGTTTGAAAACATGCAGGCTTTTGAGGTGAGAGGAAAACACTTTCTGTTAGTACAAACAGGTGTGGCGGCCCATCTGTGGTCTTACGCTGACTCTGTTTATTGTCCTTATCGGGATCTTGGGGGGCTTGGACCTCATCCCAGGCAGCATGTAACCCTGCATGGGACCTCAATCCATTGCAGGGCACAAGCCCACACACAGTCATTCACTTTGGGCAATTTAGAGATGCCAAATAGCCTAATGGATTTTGAGAGGACCCTCTAGACCCCAGGAAAACCGCACAAGGCAAAGGGACGACGTGCAAACTCCACACACACACACGCAGCAGAGGTAGGGTTCAAATCCCTGACCCTAGCTGTATGAGGCGACAGTCGCAACCATCACACCATCGGGCCCCTTTGGCAATATGGTGCAGCAATTAAGTTGTATGCAAATGAGACAACTCACCAGCAAGATACAGTTGGCAACATTAACAAAAATGAAGGTCATATATAATGAAACATCAACAAATCATGATGAGAGATTCCTAGCAGCCCGCAAAATTACTGAAACAGCTGAGAAAGCAGAGATAAATAGGTTCAAGCGTATATAGAGTAGACAAAAGTACAACAGAGGAGAGAAGACTATTAAAGAGGGAATAATCCATATGTGGGATGGTTTGGTGCATATGTGAATAACTTGTCCTCTGTGCCTTCTGGAAAATAGTCCAGGCTTGGCACAACCCTGTACTGGATAAGAAGATATGGGAAAATGATGAACGTCATGGATGGATGGATATTATGGAGGGTCTCTTTCCTCCAGTTAGATGTTGTTTAACGATTTTAACTTGCCATAAACAGAAATGTATAAAGCTATTTGAAAATCTATTTACAGGTCTTCTTACCCCCAACCAGTAATCGTACTCACACAGTATGTACATACTGTACAAGGAAATAATGTTTGGCTCTCTTGCAATAGCAATATCAACAAGCAACAAAAACACATGGAAATGGACGATCACAAAGACAATAAATAACATGAAATAGAAATGTGCAAACAAAAAATGAAAGAAATTAAGCAATGTCTAAGAAAACATACCTAAGATTAAAACGAGATGTTAAATAAAAGCAGTGATGGCAGCATTAGCGAATTTGGAGGCTGGCTACAGTCCTGGGAAAACACTGCTTTTCGGTATGACTATTTTTAGTATGACTCTGTTTTCAGCATGACTGTTTCTGTATGACTGTATTCTGTATAACTCTATTTTTAGTATGACTATTTTTTGTAGGATTCTGTTTTCCGTATGAATATTTTTAGTATGACTGTTTTCTGTATGACTATTTTCTGTATGACTGTTTTTAGTATGACTGTTTTCTGTATGACTTTTCTGTATGACTATTTTTAGTATGAATCTGTTTTCAATATGACTCTATTTTTAGTATGACTATTTTCTGTGTGACTTTTTAGTATGAATCTGTTTTCTGTATGACTATTTTTAGTATGAATCTGTTTTCAATATGACTCTATTTTTAGTATGACTATTTTCTGTGTGACTTTTTAGTATGAATCTGTTTTCTGTATGACTATTTTTAGTATGAATCTGTTTTCAATATGACTCTATTTTTAGTATGACTATTTTCTGTGT
>JAACJT020000075.1:22899416-22913066 GCA_009936485.2 Gymnarchus niloticus
GGGGGGGGGGGGGGGGGGGGGGGGGGGGGGGGGGGGGGCGGGCGGAGACACTGAGGAAAGTCCACTCTGTATCACTTTAAGAAAAAAACTAAACAGCTGCACAACTAGACAGCTCACATGGCCGACACCACACACGTCTGCCCGTCAATGTCATCACGAACGCTGGACTTACCTTTAGATTCCATCATATACACCCTGCTTAATATATAGGAACAGAAAATCACAAGCTCAGAAAAATACGGACGGCCGCCCGTTAAATGACATAAAACGGCACTAAGGCTGCTGAATAAAAACACCATTCCACGATTTTTCAGTGAACCGGTTACCAACCAACTGGGTGTGTCTTTCTGACACTGGAAAAGAAGAAAAAAAAAAAAAGTCGAGCCTCCAGAAGATACGAAAACGCCGCTGTGTATATGACCTTGTTTGGGAAGTTTTTTTTTTTTAAATTATTTAATTTTGCGTTAAATGTTGCAGTGAGAATCCCAGGTCTTTCCATTACATGGTTAGGGTGGGTGTTCACTCTTCAGTTACTGAGGAGTCCCCCACTAAACTATTAAGGTGACGTTAAAAACATCAAATAGCACCTTCATGTTCTATGAAGGGAGCACAGTGGGCAGTACTGCTGCCTTACACTTCCAGAGCTGGTGGTTTGAACCCTGCCTCCACTGTGTGTGTGTGCCCCGCGATGGACTGGTATCCCATCCAGGATGTACCCTGGTCTTCTGTCCTATGCTGCCTGGGACAGACTCCAGGCCCATCATCATGACCCTGAGCAGGATAAATAGCTAGAAGATGGATGCTCAACGAGTTGCATAAAAATCAGCCACCTAAACAAACTCAGTCGGCTGATTGTTAAACCCTGAGCAGGCTGGTCCTGGACAAACGTACACGCTGTTTAACAATGATGGGTAAAATACGTGTATACACAACTGTAACTGCCTTAGCCTGATGCAATTATTTTGACTTCTTCTGAGATTCTAATTAAGATGGAAAAGCACAATTTTCAGAAAAAAACAAACTGACGTGACTTCCCAACCCTTGATGTACGTCATCCTCCGACTGTTCACCGGGCTCCAGCACAGACATCCAGCCTTTGCTATGGCTGTGCTGCCTGCTGGCAGAAGCACCATTGAGTTCCAGACAAGGCAACGCAGCTGGTTTTTTGTACTGGTAAAGTTCTGCTAATTTGTAGTTACAGACTGACCTGCCTGCACAGGTTGTAGATTACATAACCTGCAGAAGAGAGTACATTCATCCAATACATTCCATTACGCACAAAACTACTGGAGAACACAGACACTTACTGCGATTGCACAGGTGACAGGAGTGGTGCTGTGATTGGTTGTGCACCCTCATGTGATCGCTGATGTACGCCGCAGACAGCAACTTGCCACAGATGTGACACGGCACCTTCTCCTCGTGCCGGATCATGTGAGCACGCAGCCGATCCCGTGTGGCAAAGGCAGACTCACAAGTCTGTACAGGAGTAACAAATATTAACACAGGGCCTGATAATTAACCTGCTTTTGAGAGGGATGTCTCTCACACACACCTATTTAATAAAAAAATATATATATATATCATAATTCATAAAGGACAGCCTAACCTGTCTATGAGGTATACTACAATCCATCCAGCCTACAAACATTTATCCCAAACAGGGACACTGGGGAACCCTGGAGCCTATCCCAAGCAGCACAGGACACAAGACAAGGGTGCACTCAGGAAAGAACGCCAAATAACCCAAAAGGACAGACAGACAGACAGACAGAGAGACATGCAAATACACACAACTGCATGTCTTTGGACAACAGAGGGAATAAGCAAACTAGACAGGTACTGCAGAGAGGAGGGATTTGAACCCCCAATACCGGAGGCGAGTGTGGAAACAGCACTACCCAACGATAATATAATCGTACAACTAGAAATAATTATAACAGTTCAGAAATCCTCTTCACACCTCAGAAAAACATCTAAAGAAAGGCGTATTACCTCACACTTAAAAGGCCTCTCCGTAGAGTGAACTTGCCTAACATGACTGTTGAGATGGTCAGGTCTGGGAAAGAAAAAAAAAAAAAATAAATAAGTAAAATAAGCAGCCTTCACAACAATAGGGGACATTTTCTCACACAGAGAGTCGGCGTCACACCGTGAGAAGCCTTTGGCGCAGTGGGGGCAGACGTAGGGCTTCTCCACCCCACCCTGGTGCGAGCGCACATGGTAGCTCATGCGGTCCTTCCTCTTAAAGCGCTGCTGACAAATGGGACAGGAGTAGGGCTTCTCATCTGAATGAGAAAGTCGATGCCGGTTCAAGTGATAGACATCCCGGAAAGCCTTCCCACAGGCTTCGCACGCGTGGTTCTTGCGCACTGGGTTTTGGGTGGGATTTGTGGAACGCTGTGGGAGAAGACCGAGGTATTACTGCAAGTGCCGGTTATGCACCTGAGTTATGCACCTCACGCCATGTTAATGCTAAAACAGGCTTGACTAAGAACCGAACCGGCCTTCACGGAAAAGCCAAGGAACACACCTACCTGTAATGCTGCACCAGCCACCACCACAGTAGCAGGAGGAGGGGGGCTCGCCATGGCGACGTTGGCAACACTGACCGACATGGCAACTGCTTCACCATCCTGGCTGCTGAGAGAGGGCGGGTGAACCACTGACGCAACCGGAGGCGGAAGAGGAACCGAGAGGTGCAGCAGGGAAAGGGGAACTGCCTGCCTCTCGACTCTCCCTTCTGCTGTAGCCGTCACTCCACTTTTGACGCCCTCCTCCCGGTCTCTGGCCGCTCTGTCCTTCATCCGAATTCCCGTGTGGACTGACTGGTGGCGCCGCAGGTTGTAGCTGTTTTTGAACTGCTTGTTGCACAAGGAGCAGATGTGGACAGCGCGTAGTGACCTGGACACATGTTTCACTAAAATCGAGAGGATGGGGAGAAAATTCGGCGTCGGTTATGTGTATATGGCACACGGCATGGGGGGGGGATTCGCAAATGCATCAAAAAGTTGGGAAGAATCACCGTAACATCGGCTTGTAACAGGTGCTATCAAAACTACTAGCTTGCAAAAATACAGGTATCTTTGGATCACATTTAAGGCTTCATCCAGGTGCTTGAGATATCATCTGACCTAAAGCCAGTGGCCGTGTGTTCATCCTGAAAACGACAGCTAGAATTTGTCCGATTAAAAATGGTAACGTACGCAATTCGTAGTGATTTTGTACACCTCAACTGATGAACCAAGTAAAAGATAAGTATTGTATCGATCATCAGCACCTGACATCCACTCTTATGCAAAGCTATCTTTAGCTTCAGAAAGGAAAACTTTGAAGACAGTGGGAGATGTGATGGTCACGTAGGTTGTGGAATCACATCCTAGAGTGCATATGCAACTATTCTCCTATAGTTATCAACCATCAAATTACTACTACATAAGCTAATAACTAACAATGTGACTATGAAGCCATCAGATAAAAGATCTGTAGACCTGACAGGGTCTGGCTTTCCTTCATCAGAAGGACTGTATAGCTATTGTTTTTGCACTCATGATAGGAACAAGTAAATCTTATGGTGATTCCCACGGGCCAAGAAAATAATCGTGTACTGTGATGTTTGTTACTACTGCAGGCTTTAGTGAAGTATGGCAACATTTAACTTGTGTTATATGCAAAAAATAAAGGGATAAAACCACTCGGGTGTCTTTACTCAAATTTGTTACTTGGCTAATAGCCTAATTTCTGTGTTTGAGGCAACTGTGAAGTTGACCAAAGGAAGACGAAGCCTCAAAGTGTCAAAGCGTGCTCATCCACTGCACACTCCGACCCAAGGGCTGTCCAGGAGGGAGGACACCAGAAGAGACAGAAGCAGTCCCAGGATCACTTTTCATTTTGGGACCATATTTTAAAATCAGTTGAAACTTTGGCAGGAGTTACACTAGAACTGACACCAAATCTGGACTATAAACTGGAGGGGGAGAAAAAAAAAATAAAAATGATCAAAACATAAAAATCAATCAAAATAAGTTTTTAATACTACACATCCCTACCGATTTCATTAATATATAGAAAAGTCTAAATCACTGCATAAAATATTAGTCTCCCCAAATTTAAGTCCATTTCACTAACTGCATAGGGACACTTGAGGAGCCACAGGTCACAAAGCAGCGGAGCACCCCTTCATGTTTCCAGCCGCCCACTCTTGTCAGATGAGTTTTGCCCCCATCACCCTCACCAGGTAAGGGCAAAGGCTCCTCGTTTAGTGCGGCGGTGTCGACGGTGGACGGCGGTAAGCCTGTGTGCTCCGGGGGTGCGTTCTGGGTCGAGACCGCAAGACCAGGCAGGAGATCGGACTGGAGGGTCGCTTCGACCTGACCTGGGGTGGGCGTGGTCTAAAGTAAAAACACACAGCGAAGTCACTGAATCAGCATGACTGTACAGTGGAAATATTCAAGGCATAGTGACACAAGACACGAAGCAGGAGTTCACGTGGTGATCGGATCCCACGTGCGCGCCTCTGTCAAATACAGCTGCCTCATGTGCGCGCCTCTGTCAAATACAGCTGCCTCATGTGCGCGCCTCTGTCAAATATAGCTGCCTCATGTGCGCGCCTCTGTCAAATACAGCTGCCCCATCGGCCCCCACGTGTACTGCTGGCATCAGCGGGACCCGTAAGGCAAGTTGGAAAGCACTTACCTGAAAGAGAAAATTGCTCCAAGCAGCGTCCATTTCGCACGTCGACGGAGGAGGAGAGTGAGTGTAGGTGTGTGTTGAGATCACTAGTGTGTACGCTCTCTGGACGCTATAAGAGAAAGAGGGCAGGCAGCCATCTCCTCTGGGAGCTTTAAAAGGAAAAAAAAAAAAAAAAAAAACGCGGAATAAGTTACTGTGAAGGACGGCACAGCTGGCTACCTATCTGGAGAGCCTGCCATCCTTAGGCTGTCCCATAATAAAAAATAAAAACCGTAGATGGTGCGGATTATGCTCGCATTCCTGTGTGAGCAGGCACCTAATGTCTTTATGCTAGTTTAGCCGGCTAATGCGGTAGTCAGTGAAGCGCTGAGCTGTTAACTTCTCAGCTGCTGCTTGAAGTGCTGAAGATGTCGTATGTGTGTGTAGCCGTAACGACTGCGCTAACCGCTTAAGAGCCCGCTAAGCACGCAAGATGTGCTTACTACTGGCGGAGGAAGCCTCCTCCGTGCCTGAGGTAGTAAGGCGGACTTTGCTCGATTTTAACCCAGTGTACTGAAAGAGTAACTACATAGACATTCTCTGCCGTTCAGAATCATTTTTTTTTTTTTCTCTTGTTTTTCACCCTCCTCCTCCTCCTCCTCCTCCCCCCCCCCGTAGGCCAAGGCGGGTTTTTATCGAAGCCTCGGAGTTGCGTTCAGTCCTGGCCGCGGCTCGAGCGCCTCCAGCCAGCGGCAGCCCGTCGTTCGCCTTGGGTGTTCAGTGATATAGGTGTCATCTTTCCTTTTTCACCCCCCTTTATCTTTCCCTCCCTCTCTCTTTCTTCCTCCGTTTTTTTTTTTTTTTTCTTTTTTCAATTTCTCCTTTTCACTCCCTTCGTATACCTCCCTCACCGCTATGTCCCACTTAATATTTAAAGGTAACGCGTGTTCGGCCGAACGCCCCGCCCATTGGGTATTTCGGCCGACGTAAATTATTAAGACACGTGCTGTTATTAAAACCCAGGACTTCGGAATTTGCCCCGTACAAGTTGATCGATGGCCGTAACGTGGACACATTCACACGCCACCGAGAAAAGAAGAGAAAAGAGGCGAGTGTCACGAAGAACGTCTCTTAAAGGGGAGGTGACGCCTCGTACGCAGATGGACCGTCCAATCAGAGGACGCTGGGTAATGACGTTAAATACTATAGGCCAACACTGTTATGGGAATATAAAAACTGTGGATAACGAACACAATATAAATATGCCACGCCTGACTATTAAGCCCTTTAAACGACATCATTATTATTTTTTTTTAATGTGGCGTGCGGTAATGTCAACATACGATTATTCAACATGGTAACTTCGCTTAAAAGAAATCATTCCACATTTCACTGGATAGAGAATATTGTAGTCTGTTATTATGGACACAGCACCTTGTTATGCGTTCTATTGCCACTAGATGTCGCTTTAGACTTCATAGTAGAAATCGTCTACGAGGTCCTCTATCCTTAGTCTTTAACAAAATACAAATTTAATATACAATTCAGACAACACTTTTATCCCTTTATCCCCGGAGTATTGTAACTCTCTTGTGCGTTTAAGGTGGATAAAATACTCCTATTTGTTTATTATGACCACCCTTTGCAGGTTTAACTCTTAGCTGTAAGCTGTTAAACAATAAAATGTTACTGACACACAATGGCATTTTTACGTGAGGACTTCCAGTAGCTCAGCCATCTCTAGGGACCTTTCAGCAAGCCACTCCGTTGGGTCACCCATTTTTCCCCCCAACAGAGAACAAGCTGCTAGCTTCTATTAGTACTTTACAGTCCCGGAGCCACTGTTTCTAGTAAGAGGCTGAAGTCTCACCTCTTTTACGCTGTAATGGTACGTCTGTTTAATTTCGCTCGCACTTTTGTCCAAACTATCGTATAAGTGTAGCAGATAACACATCAAGAGAATACTACTTTTTCTTGCCGCAATGTTAACATAGGTATGAATTGTACTATCTATTGATAACAACTATAAAGAACTATTTGGGTCATTTTTGTGTTCACCTACAAATAAAAAAAATAAATCTTGATAGTCTGGCAGGAAAAACCCTCATGATTTTCATAATAAGTGTAAAGTCTTGCATGACGCAGGAGCTGGCAATATATACTGGCTCTGAGTCATCGTACATATAACTATATGAAAATCAAATGAAGGTATGTGCAGGCACCAAGAAATGAGCACATTTAGTTACTGTGTGATGTTAGGGTATACCTTCATCTGGCTACCACAGTGCTCAGTAAGTCTCCACACAAGCTTAAGGTATTTTTAATATCTGTCTTATGAGAGCCAAGTTACCCCGCTGGTACTCGAGAAGAATCAAGTCGGGACTGGGTCGCTCAAGTTACTGGTGTCCACCAGTACTGTATTCTGTTTCAGGCAGAACAGAGGTCAGTCTTGTACCATCTGTATCTATAAATTACATGCATGAAGGGAAAGAAAGCATTTTACATACAGTTCCTGTTTTATAGGACTGCTTGTACCAAGAATTCATCTTGAATGGACTTAACTGTCTCAGGTATTACTCACAGATCCATTGTTTGTGATAATACCCAGTCAGAGGGACATAAGGAATGAAATTGCCACTAGTAATTTAATATTCTTTGAAAACTGTTTAAGCCTTATGTAAATGAATGGATGATAGATGGTGATTACTGGTAGATGGTAGCCTTCATCTTCTAGGCCACTTTAGTATCATTCTGATGTGGTGGTTTGGATTATTCATCTCCATTACCAGGTTAAGTGGCTTTAATGGCCAGATTTTTTTTTGTTTGTTTGTTTATTCTTTGCTGTTGTCTTTTTTGCCTTGCATCCTCATCAATTTTTAGCAATATAAAAACCATCTCTTAACAGGACGCGGCCACCATCGTGTGAGACCATAGTGAAATGGCCTGGCTGCAGGGGTAGTGTGCTGGAAGACATAACTGCATAGCACCAACTGGCCACTAATCAAGCCACCTTTCAGAAGTGAGGCCATCAAGAGACTAAAGAAAAGGGACTGCTAGTGGGGTTTCTTATTGAACCAAGCACTCGGCTTTATTTTTTTGACCACTTCTGTTTTGTTGTGTTGTCAATAGAGCATCTTTCACCTGAACCAACCCCCCCACCCCCCACCAAACCAGTCTTTCATCGCACCACAATAGGAATGGACAGCTACCAGTGTAAAAGTTCAGTTGCTCGTTGAAAATGATCAGCTTTTTCTCTTCCAGATTCAATGCTGCACTAAATTAGACATACTGTCCACTCAGTTGGTCACGTGATACATACTGGAATTGGCTTCGTTTGGAATCCATACTACAGACAACAAGAAAGCAAAAAGTCCGGCGTAAGTCACAAGTATAACAATCACTGAATAATAGCCCCATTTATCGTTTATGCTTATTTATTTAAAATTAATTACGCTTCTGTACAACACATTTCAAAACAAATTTTCACTACCGAACTTCAGTTATATGTACACATCTTTAAAAACCCAGTTTCTCTTTTGGTAAACCTCTCAACGCACTAAGCACCTGAGATCCCTTTTCGCTATATCCTTCAGAGCTCCCTCTCATGGGCTGTGAAACAGGGATGTCGGTAAAGACACCCATTCGGGGGAATCAGGGTGTAAAGACGCACCGCTGGACCATTCGAGCCAATCGAATCCAGCCGTGGTCGACTCATACGTGACCTCTGCTCGACTTATGTTAAAATAGACCTGTTACTTTCATTCAGAGCCATTCTGCTCCATCTGTTCCTTTTAAAAAAGCATGAAGGGTTATAATACACACTGTCAACACCTTCAGAGTGGATAGCAGGCGTTTTGAGTCAATTTGAAGTATGCGGCTATGCATTTACATACAAGTATATTTACAAATATGCAAATATACACACAAAAACTTATACCGTACAGAGTCGAATGAGCAACATACTGAGATCGACAATACCTGTTAGTGATTCCTACCCTGAAGCAACAACGCTGGAATAGCTAATCCTGTTTGGTCTTCGTTTACTGAGCTCTGTCTTTCAAAATTTTCGTGTGTTTTGTTTTTGTTTTTTGCTTTTTTTTTTTTGAAAACGTTTTAAAATGTGTACAACATAATTACAACAACAATTCCACTAGTAATAATAATAATAATAATAATGTTATTAAAAAAGGCTTTTAATTTTCCAAACATATTTTTCTTCTAACAATATCAATTGGACAACATATTATTATTATTACTATATAAAAATGTTTGGGTCAGTGTTTTTTTTTTATATACACAAATGTATGTACAATATAGGTCAAAAGTGTTAGACAACAAACATCTTTAATGTTAATATACCTTTAACAGATACTATACGTGTATGCTTATGTATACAAATGCTTTGTACACTATTTTCATGCACCCCCATACATATATGTCATATATACAGACACGCACTATGCTCGTCACAAAGTAGAGATGTCCTCATGTTCACACCCTACAGAAACACGTTCTTATATTGATTAGGTCAAGTTCAACATTCTTCAGAAGCATTCTGTATATTCATATCAGTACAAGTGTCTATATTTATTGCTCAGACAACAAAGGATTCCATGGCAGCATCCCTTTAAGGGACCTTAAAGGTGGTGAGCAGACGTGGGATGAGTAGCTTTTCCCCGAGCCATTTTATACTTGTATGCATGGCAGTATGTTATTCTTTTATCATTTTCCAAAATGTTTAAAAGTTAAAAAAAAAAAAAAAACTTCCCCTATCCCAATAAAAATTAATTTACCATAATTAATTTTCACGAGAAATAAGTCTCAATGTCTGCATTATTTACATATTCTCTTTTCACATTGTTATTCCCGTTAATTTCCCTTGACTTTCTTTTCCCCCCTGCATCTTGTCATCTGAAGTCTACCTACTCTTTTTTCAGACACCATTTGCAGCATTAAAGTTCTAGAGTATGATAAGAATGTGTTCTTTTGAGTGTTATTTGCCCCAACCTCCTCTTCACACACCACGTACTTTTTCTTCCTATTTAAATTCCACCTGCTCTATCTCCTGTCATTTTCATTAGAAGACCATCGTGAAAATCTGGTTCCTGAGGGCTTCAGCCTGGCAAAATCTACAGGACACATTTTAATTACCATCTAAGTAACACCAAAACACGAGGAGAGGTGACTTACTAGCCAATTAACTCCTTTGTTAAAGCAACTAGTAGGTGAGGTTGAGCAGCAATAACCAGAGCACCGTCGGGGCCTCGCAGTCCAGTCTCACCCACCAAAACTCTAGGAGTAGGAAAGGTGCGAGCCATTAGAAATGTGAGACGTGACCGATGTGCTCCGGCTCAACACTGCCTCGCCACCCCCTGCCCCTCCAGGGCCTCCACCAGAGGCAGTTCTCCTCAGGGGCTGAGGGCTGTTCCGCAGGGCCATCAAGCTTGGACCCCTCACCGCTAGCCCTCCGCCCCCACCGTAGCCCCCTTGGGAGGAGGAAGATGAGGATGAGGATGGTGGGGAAGAAGAGGAAAGGGATATGGGGGGCGGGGGTGGCAGTGGAGGGAGAAGGGCAAGGGACTGAGAGGAGGAGTGAGAGGGCAAGTGGTGGGAGTGGGCGAGAGGGTGGGACAAATGGCCCCCACCTCCCACCCATTCCGTCTCTCTCTCTCGCTCCCTCTCTCTCTCCCTCTCCCTCTCCTTATGCCTCTCCCGCTCCCTGTAAAGCTGAGGGGTGCTCTGGTGATGGTAATGCTGTTGGAGATAATGGTGATGTGACGAGGAGGAGGAAGAGGAAGCCGAGGAGTGGGAGGAGTGGAGGCCACTCTCCCTGCTCATGGCATGCAGGGACGTCACAGACTCCCCTCTACTGAACGCCCCTCCACTACCACCAGTGGTGCTATTCTGGCTTCTCCAGGAGTGGGGCGCCCCCGAGTTCTGGGGGTGCACCCCATGCGTCCAGTGACTGCCAGAGCGCGGGACGGGGCGTGAGGGCCAGCCCCCAGAGGCGGCAGGTGGGTTGGGGTAGCCTTGGTTGAAGGCCTCCGCAGGGATGCCGGTCAGCGCCATGTTGCTGAAGCCTAGCCGCATGCTCTCCGAGTCGAAGGCTTCGATCTCGTGGGCCTGGCGCTCCAGCAGGGTCCGGATTCGCTCAGAGCGCTCGTTCTGCAGTGAGAGCATCTCCTCCTCGATCTGAAGGAGGGCAAAAAAAAAAAAAAAAGAGTCATCAAAGCAGGACAAATGACTGGACCAAGACAGCGGCCTTGCCCTAGACTGCTGACCCTCTGTTCCAGCAGAGCCCGGCGAATGGACACCCTCTGCTCCAGGTCCTTGAGCTCCCTCTCATGCTGGGAGTCCGTATGAATCTTGATCTTGCTCTGGTAGGCGTTGAGCAGCTCCAGCTCCTGCTGTAGCTGCATCCTCAACACCTGGTACTCCGCCTCCTGCGTCTCATCCAGTCGTAGCTGGAAGAACAACAGATAGGGTGAGATGGCATTTCAATGACGCCTGACACACCAAAGGAACTCTTTCCTGCAGCGAGTCTCTCTCGGTCCCCATTAAAACGGCATCCTTGCTTTAATTCTCCAGTCATTTAGGTGACATTTTTTCCTAATCGTGTAGCAGCTACTTAAACCAAAGGCAGGTTAAATGTTCATACAAACAAAGAACCCCAATCCAGCACCTGACCTGAGTGCACGACCACGGTAGGTGGACCCAGGCGGGGCCACTTTCATACTGATCACCTGACCCTCCATTCAATATGACTCCTTTAAGAGGACGAATTCTGAACGGCGTGCTCACGAAAATTATGACAGACAGCTGCAACTAAAACCACAAAGCAAGAATTGTGGTGGTCAATGAATTTATGACAAGTGAGAGAACTCACCCGGTCGCGGTGATGTCACCCTAAGGTAGGGAATTTTATGAATTCTTTTTACAAATCTCTTGCAAAATGACTACTTCATACCATATAGGCAAATAAACAAAGGCAGAGATCTCATCCAAAAACTCAACGTAGCATCCCTTCTCTTGCCGCCACAAACTGTCTGAAAATGAACATTTTTAACAAGGTCAGAGATTTGACCTGATAACTGGAAAGAACATTGCAATGATCTTTTGTCAATCTTAATTAGTGTTGAATTCACTGTAATATGCCAATGCAACCCCATTTTGATGCACAACTAGGTCTTCTGAGTCTATATGTAAGGCACCTCAAAACACAGCCGGTGTTCCCCCACCCTGACAGCAATGGTGCTCTCCTTGCCTTACTCACAGCCTGTGTGGAAAGCATGTCGTTGATGGAGTGGTCATACTGCTCGGCCAAGATGGCCAGTTTACGGGTCTGTTCCTCCTTCAGTCTCTTAAGCACAGCTTTGTGGTCTGCCTTGGGCGTGCTCTCCAGCAGGTGGTTCCTCAGCGCCTTGTACTGCCGAGTCTGGATCTTGCACGTGTCCTGGAACTGACGCTTGATCTGCAGCTCTTTGGACTGCAGAGAGGGGGAAAGAGAGAGGCGTTTCTGGGGCTCCTACAACACGACACACTTCTGGGTCCACCTCTGAACGAGTGCCCACCAAAGGGTTAAACAGTAAGAGGCGGACCCTGAATTACAGAAACGACAAAACACCGCTACACGTGAAAACGACATGGTGAGCTCTGTTTATATTGAAATCATGAATTCAAGACCACCGTGACTGAGCTTGAATCAGTGTCTGACTACAGATCGGAGTCTCCAATCTGTTCTTGATAAGGACGAAGGCTTCCAAACTTACCTTCAAATGCAAACTTAACAAAGGAAATCAGACGGTTCTCACGTCATCCAGAACTAACACCAGTCACGACGCAAGGTGCAGATTATGAAGGAAAACGGGAGTAGACGGATAAACGATCGGACTAAAAATGGTACAAATGTTTCTTACATGTTTGCAAAAAATCAGCTGTATTCAAACGTGAGTACTGAGATGCGTGGAAGCTAAACAATGATGATGAAGGGGCAAATATAAAAGGAAGAGTATGATTCAGTTTGGTTATGAAACTACTGCATGTCTGAGTGAAGAGGAAGCCTTCCGTATTAACTACTGATTTTAAACATCCAGTTTAGCTCTAAGATCTGATTAGTACACTAGACAAAGGTGACCGACAAAAATAGTGAAAAGAAAAGAACAAGACACTAAAATGAACTTTAACAAAAATTTATTTAGGGGGATGAAATATAGCATATCTTCACACACATTCACACACAGACAAAATTAAAATGAAACGAATGGCTGCACACGAAATGCAGGACCCACTTACAAATACTGCATATATTATGTCAAACTTATATTTTTTTTACGTAAAATTCTTTGACAATTCACATAAATATAGATCCTGCACATGAAAGACAAAGACAAAAGGAATAAAAACAAAATTATAAAGTACATTCATTCTGAACAGAAACGGACGTTCAATGCAAAATATTCAGTATCTTTGGCGAAGAGTTTTCACCAAACGGGTTTACATCATTTCACATCAGGGCTGTATACAGAAATGAAATCAAATCTATACCTCAGATGCTCGACAGAGAGTAACACGTTCATGAATGAAATTTAAGTAAAATCTCTGTGCCCATCCCAGGGCTTGGAACTTAAACCAAAGCCCTAGGCTATCAAATTAACATTTAGTAGCACTTTTGCACTTTTAAATATATTAAAATTTCAAGTTTTGAACCCCCAGGACCTTCTCCCCTGCAAAACATCCTTCCCACATACTATTCTGCTCATTTATTGTGTTCCCAGTAAGTAGTCTTGGGTAAATGGGTTTATTTACTTAACCAACAACGCACAGGACTTGACGCAAATCAAATGGGGGGGGGGGGGGGGGGCCCCCAAATGTTTAACCCCTTTTCACCAGCAAAGGTTATTTTTCCCTAATAAAAAAACTTAAAGGGACCACGTCCATTGCCCCAGACCCTAAACGTCTTTATCCCCTCCAATACCTTCT
>JAACJT020000075.1:22920201-22976673 GCA_009936485.2 Gymnarchus niloticus
GTCTCTTGGGGTAGTTTTCCCCCCTTGGCTTGGTGGGGGAGAGGGTTTCCCATTTTCTTATGGCGGCCCCCGGCCAAAAAACGGGAAAAAAAAAAAAGCGCCCCCCCCCCCCCCCCCCGAAGCTGCACTGACCGGAGGCCGGTGTATGACGGAGCTGTTGGAGGTGACGGTGTGCTCGCCCTCCTGCATCATAGCCATCTCTCCGCTGTCGTCTGAGCCGTCCGCCAGGCTGTTCACCGAACTGCTCTGGGAGCTGGCGCTGATGGACATGGACGGCACCGAGTGGGAGCTCTCCATGCTGTTGATCGTGCCGGTCCGCAACATGTACTGTTCCACCTCCTGGAGCAAGAAGACAGGTGGGCCGAGGCGGCATAGTAGCAGAGCTGGAGTATTAACGTTCCCGAACGGCAAATCTCAACTCCACAAAAAAGATTACCTCCTCTTCCTCTCCGCCCTCAGGGGTGGGGCCGTTGTGTGTTTCCTGGAACAGGATCTTCTTCATCTTGCGATACTGCAGGTTGTCCAGCTCTCTAACTGCATCCTTCGTACGTGCTATCAGGTCCAACACTACAGACAGGGGGCGCTCTCTGCAGAGGAACCGGTGCTGTAAAAGGAGAGAGGGCCCGCCAATTATGATCAACCTCAACGTACAAATAAGGCTAGGTTTCCAAAATTTGTATTACAAGTGAGAAGTGGATGGAGAGATGGAAGGACTGATAATGGCTTACCTTCAGCAGGACATCAGAGGTAGGCCTATCCTGGGGAATCTTTTGCAGACAGGAGTCCACAAAGTTACGAAAATAATCTGACCTAATAGGAGAAAGAGGGCATGAACGTACAACCAGGACAGAGCAGAGGAAGAGACAGGATGGGTGAAAAATTCCAGCATCTTCTCACCAGTGGTTAGACTGCAGGACTGGGCTCTCGTTCTGAGCGATGTGGTACAAGGCACTCATAGCATTCATGTTGAAAAGGGGCGGCTTCCTCTCCGCTACAAGAAGCAGATGTAAACATCACCCCTGTTTATCGGCTCGAATCCCAGGCAGCTCCCTTCACTCTCGCCAATGACACTTAGCCGGCACTACCCTGGAAAACCAACAGCGGCTAAACTGCCTGGCTTTGGACTCTACCTGTCCCGGTCCTTACCCAGCTCTATGCAGGTAATACCAAGCGACCACACGTCCACCTTGCCATCATACTGACCCTCATCCATTGCCAGAATCACTTCGGGCGCCATCCTGCACACAAAGAGCAAAGACATACTTCATACAGGAGCATAAGGGAATTATGATGCATGTACTGCATTATTAAGGAAAACAATGGAAAATAGCAGCTTTCATTGAATGTATATACTGATTGATACCATAACATTCAGTTGATCAAGATTTGATATCAGTTCACATTAACATCAAGTTCAATCAGAGTAACCTTTACAAATGCTTAGCCAAAGTTACGGTGTAGTGTGAAGCTCTGGCTCTCATGTACAGTATTGCTAGGAAAAACATAAAATCCTGTCATATTCAATGCTGGGGGTCTTACCAATAAGGCGTGCCCACAAACGAGTTGGCAGGGGCAACAATGGAGGCGGAGCCAAAGTCCCCCAGCTTCACCTGCCCAGGTTCTGTCAATAAGATGTTCCCTGCCTTCACATCCCTTTGGAAGACAAAACAAGACCGTGAATTGGATGTGGCAGCTCATTACCAAGTCATACTCCATGATACAAGTAAACAGTTTACCTGTGGATCATGTTGTGAGAGTGAAGATATGCCAAACCCTGCAGTGCACCATGGGTAATAGCAGCTATTTCCACTTCCTGTAGTGGCTTCTTATGAACTGCACAGGATGAGTAAAGAAGAGCTGACAGACCTCCTTAATTTGTTAGCCCAACACAAAGACACACAGGTCAAAATTAATGCTTTCCTTGTTATAAACACTAGGCTGAAACCAGTCTAAATACTGGCTAATGTAACCCTGTTCTCTGGTTTTATATTCCCTAGCTGTCCTTCACTCACCTTCTAGGAGGTCAGATGCTGAACCTAAGCAGTACTCCATCACCAACTGAAAAATAATCGTACCAAATTACAAGTACAATAGCTGACCCTGCAGACCACACAGCTTCAAGTGTAACGTGACAAGCTCCAGAGCATAATAGACACGCTTCTGAACATTACCAATCGTCTCCGCCTACAAATATTATTTTCAACAGCTGTTATTATCGCGGCGTTTGTTATAACAATAACAATATTACAACAATGTTATTGTTATAAGAGAATGTTCAGAGCAACTCACCCAGGCTGTATGCTCCCTCAGGTAACACCCTCTATACTCAATAGTGTTGGGGTGTTGCAGCTTCTGCAGGAACTTAACCTCTTTGATGATGTCCTGCCATTTCTGCCAAGAAGAGAGCCCATTTAAGGCAACGTGACGGGATGGTTTACCGCTACAGCTTGAAAGTTCTGCCAAAGCATCATTTAGTCAAGCCAAGACGTCTCGTGATCTCTGACTTCACCTCAGAGCTCAGAGCCAAGCCTGTGCAGGTATACCACCGATAAAATATCTGTGTGCTACGCTGAGATTGTGTTTAATTGGCTGTGGGATTTCACTTTCTCATGGACTACGGCCACTTACTTCGTTGGACTGCTTTCCACTGTAGGACATTTTCTTAATTGCCACCACCTCATTTGTGCGGATGTCACGCGCCTGAGAAAGAAAGTGAGAGAGTCAGACGCAGACACACTACGCACACACAAGAGAAAGTATCTACAAATAGCCCGACCTCGCCTGTCAGAAACACACCAGATAGACTCCTATCCATTCCCTCATGTCCCAGGCCATAGCTTTGTATGTTTTCAAACGTAATGGCAGCTCCCTTGATTGGTAGCTTTAGTTACATTCGCAGTTATACGATTTCTTTATTCCTCCAGTTTAATCTGGACGTTGATACACTCACCAATATAATGTACAGCTGCACGATTTGGCACGCTCGGTAAGAGCGACACACAAAACTGCTGTTACCCATCAGGTGGGGGTGAGTCTCTCTGTTTTAAACCATAGACCCGTACAGCTACCTTAATGTGACGGCTGATTTTATAAACCAATACGAAAGCTGACCAGGTCTCTGATAGGATCCAAATCCAAATATCAAAAACCATATTGACAAAGCAGCCGTATTCAATACACAGCTGCAGGAGACGGGTATATCTGATTATGATACCTGCCACAGGACAATAACGGGCCTTTTTGATTTTCATATGAAGTGAGCCAGTGGGAAACAGGCCATCTACACAGGGGTGGGTTTGTGCGTGCTTTCACGTTACCATGGCGATTGATTACAGGTCTTCCTGAGTAAAGATGTCTGTTAAGGAGACCCATTTAGCCCTGGGTGAACATGGTGCAGTATAAACATAGCCAACTTGGTGGATTTGGGAGACTGTTGGAGGAAGTTTGTGGCTCAGCTTTTACAAATTCTTTTATGTGGGGTGTGACTAGAATGGCATGCATTCACTAGCTTTACGTTGACCATTTAAAGAGCCAAGAGCTTTTGTCGCATTTTCTTTTCACTAAAGAGGTTTTGTTAAACTGCTGATCCAATCCTTCATCCTGCTTTTGTTTTATAAAAAAAAAAAAACACAACACCTCTCCACATCCTGTTTGAGGCATAGGAACAAAATGTGATACTGGCAAACCCGTGTAATATAGTTGTCATTTCTGCATAGATCTTAAACAGAAGTGACACTAACAAAGGACTGTGCATTTTATATACCAGGGGAAATTCGAACAATGACATTAGGGTCAGAGTTGTATTACTGATAAACAAAAAGCTGTATGAATTTAACTGGTTACAAGCAGAAGGACAAAGGCAAAAACTTCTCTATTTTATTGTGTCGTTGTGTACCCCAAAACCTGCTGTAATTACAAGCACGTTTCCAAGCCATGATAACACTGATTATGGCAAAAAGAAAAATCAGGAGGGTTTGTGAATAACTTACAGTACGCGATCAACATTAGATTCTGTGTGAGTGAGGAGAGATGATACCAGTCAGATACCAGTTTGGCACGCAAAAAGAATTCAGGCCAGTGTTTCCCCCATCTTGGCAGTAGACCTCAAATGACTAGTTTTCCTCCAGCTTCATCAAATCATCCATTCTAGGTCAAAGACTTATTACATGTAATGTTTATAAACACAGAACACCATGATACCTTTTGGAAGACCTATTTTTCAGTTCTCCACTTTTATTTAGGAAAGAATCTAGCAGACAGACAAAGGCGCCATGGTAAACACATTATTTGTTAGGTCATGAAATACTCGGGAATACTTTGCATCTCTTCCTATAACGCACTCACAGCACTCTCTGACAGGCCAGCACATTCCAAGAGTCAGTCGGCACTCCTCCCATCTCCTTCCTATGACCCGCCTTCTCTTCCTCCATGTCAACATGCTAGCCATGGTTCTCCCTCTTTCCGGGGGCCGGTTCTTACAAAGTAAACTGCTCCGAAGCTGCCATGTCCTATCTCCCGCAGGTCAGAGAAGAGCTTCTCTGGATCTTCTCTGTAGAACAGCTCTGCCACCTCGGGGTCCTTCAGGCTTCCAGCCCTTACACTCGACGGCATGGCCAGCACCTACAGAAAGAGACATTTTCACACCATATACCCATGTTGTACTAGAAATCATAGCATCACCACTATTTGAACATACAACGCAGACTTAAGCCTGAAGTCTTGGACGTTCAAATCCCAAATTCAACACTTAAACATCCACACCATGTTGCCCCCCCCCCAGGTTCTGTTTTCGTGAAAAACTGGTCAATGATTCAACACGGATCACAAAAAAAAATTTTTGCCTAGATGTTAACCTCACAAAACATTTCTAATACATTTGCTCCTTAAGCTATTTAGTCAGGAGTAGTCTACTAGTTATCTAAACTTACATCTCCCAGTTGTGGTTAAAGTATTCCATTTACAGTCATGAGTCAAAACATTAGGACCACCCCCTAGTAGAATGGCTCTTCCCAGCAGCCAGAGGGCGCATCTATAAAGGTACGAATAAGAAGGGGGATATCAAAAGACAGGCACATGTTGAACGCTCCAGGCTACTTGTCCATCCTGATGAAACAGTGTCTTCAGCTTCCAAAAGCTGCATAAAACAAAAAGCCTCTTTGGTTTTGGTCGCACTACCTACTATTCTACTTGGAGGTGGTCATAATGTTTTTGCTCATTAGTGTATATATTTAGCTTAATTAGCCTAACCACCCACATCCCAAAACATACCCTTGGATCAAGAGAAAATGCAGTCATTAGTGCATAGGTCATGGAGGTCAGCCTGCCACAACATCCAGTGACACAAGTAATGCCATAGCATAGGTCAGCATATGCAACAAAATGGTTTAGTGATTCTTCAAACGAGCCATAAACAATAAGATTAAATGCATCATAAAAAGGTGGCATACAGGGCATGACCAAAACAACAACAAAAAGAAAAAACCCCATGAAGGAGTTAAACTTTGAATTACTAAATCCCAATTTAAAAAAAAAAAAAAAGCTATGAAGGTGAGTCATGCTAGACAATGCCAATCAGCTCTAAATACGCTTTAATAATCAGCACTACATTATGTGAGTTTTTAAAGCAGCACGAGGCAAATGACATTTCCAAACGTCAAACGGCTGGTACCCAAAGCAGACACACATCAGTCAAATTTCCTCAATGCGTCAAGGGTAAAAGTCTCAAAAATCTTCACAGCGTATGCAAAATATGTACAAACTGCAAAGGAAACGGTGGCTGCAAGTCAAAGATCACCAACAAAGATAGACTTGCACATAAGAACGTTTATAAAATACGACAAAAACACAGCCTCAAAAGTGACCAAAGACCTAAATGAAGTCTCTGTGACAGTCAACAAAATCTTCACAAAGCTGGTGTTTCTGGTACAATTACATTTGAAAGTTGCCTGCATCCAAGGCCAAAGCACAAAGACTCATAACCTGCTGAAAGAAAAAAAAAAAAAAAAAAAACTTTGAACTTCGAGAAATGGGAGAAGTAAAATGATCTGGTGAGTCATTTTTCACCCGTTTTCTACATCCAGATGGATTTACGCTAGAAAAGATCCAAAGGATGCCTGATGCAAACAATGTCTTTTGGTATGGGCCACCGTCTTATGGGAGTTTCGAGACTCAGTGATGGCTCTGCATGGTCATATGACAGCCAAGAAATATGAGGTCATTTTGCAGTCACTGCTGCCCTGATCCTGTTCCTACATTCCAAGCTGATAAAGCTGATATTCATACTTGTTAACATATTCAAGCACGGTCTCATTAACACTGAGATGAAGTCACGTGTTCCCTGACCTCCCCAATCACCTGGTTTAAACATCCTGAAACCTAAATATGGAAAATTCAGGAGCATAGAGTGCAAAGTAGATTCCCACATACTTCATCTAAGAAAGAAAGAATAAGCAAGCTTATTCTAGAGGAAATCCTGCTATGTGCAGTTGCAGTATGCAACATTCCAAGAGCACTAAAGCTGTTTTGAAGATAACAGGTAGTCGTACTCATTATTATGCTATGGGTGTGAACATATTGTTAGGGGTTTCTATAATTTTATGCATCTCCTGAATGTTTAAGCAAATTAATTTTATAACGCTATTATAAACTATTAGAAACTATGAGAATTATTCATCAGTCAAAAATAAATTTTTTATTAGGAAAAACATCTAAGAGCCACGTTAATGTTTTTTGCTAGGAGATCCAACAACATTGCTAGTCTTGAGAAACATTAGTCCACATATATGAGCATACAATAAAGATTAGCTGTTTAGGCATTAACATTTTATTTGTAATTAAACGGCAGGGTAAATAGTTTTAGAAAAGGAACAAAACAGCAAAATGACGCTCAATAAGTTTCACAATAAATCAACTACTAAATCACTTGTTCCCATGGTGCATAATTCATCTACTACAGTTCTGCGCTATAAAATAAATTCACTTCTGTTAATAAGCTCAAGTGAGATTAACATTCTGGGCAGCAACCAAACAACTGCCTGAATCACTCCTTCCCTTCCCCTTCCGCTGTCCACCCACTGCTAACTGTTAAGATGTGCACCCTCTCTGCCAGTTCTCCCAGTCGCTGTCACATTTTTACACTGTTTGGTTTTCTTAGCTTGCAGGTAATACAAGACTACACTGCACACCATGGAACTCAAACTGGACATTTCCAATCCTTTTCACTGAAACACTTAATTCCAAATGCAAAATAAGAAAAAAAAAAAAGTTGTAACTTGTGTTCCATGCAAAATTGAAAAGTGTTCCTGTTATGGAATTCAACATTCCTAGATTTCGCCAGAACTCAAAGAAAAAACAGAGCACTATGAACCACAGGATTAACAAATTTGGTAAAAATTTAGTTGGGAGTTTCTTTTAAATGTCATGTCTAAGAAGTCAAAAAAAGGGAGCCTTTTTATGTTCAGTGCCTCTCGAGAATTTCTGACAAGGCAAGAACTCCCCACTGTCATACCACAAGGAAGCTACTGCTTTAAGTATTCCCACCATAACTTCATGGTGAATAGTATAGAAATGGAACAGAAAGCAGTAGACTTAATATCTTTATAATAATACTGTTATGAACACTTGAGGGCCATCACTGATATTTCTGGTCAAGCTGTGTTTGTGAACATTAAGCCTGAAAAATCAGCATGAATTTCCTGGTAGTATATGGTTAACTATGATCGCTACACCGCCTCCAATAACCAACATCTTAACCTACTTACCTCCAACCATTCCTTTGCCATAACCGCTTATCTGGTACAGACTGACAGTGAGTCTGGATCATATTGTAGAATGCACTGGGGATGGGGCAGGGGGACACCCTACACAGTCCATCGCAGTATAACAATGTTTTTGGATTGCAGGAAGAAATCTGAGCACCTAGAGCTATTATGCACAATAGCCAGAGCTAAGGGGCACGACACAAACCCGCAGCCCTGTAGGTGCGAAGCCACTCCGCAAACCCCACCCCCTTATGAGTTTGAAATATTATGGCAAAAATTATCTACTCATCATGTAATTCACAACACTAGAAACCAACAGTGTTACTAACTGGCAAATTCAGTTCACCAATTGATTTTGCATAGCTTTAAGGCGATTTTTTTTAATTTAACAGATGCCAAAACAATCTATTCCTTTTGTATCCATGTTATTGACCAACTGAAATTTTACTTGCAACAATTTTACCAAAGCCTAGCCACGTTGCTTAAAAAAAAAAAAAAAGCCATTAAATGTAGAATTATGTCAGCATTAGAACTACACTACCGAAGACTGACTGATATTGATAACTGTGCTCCTAAGCAGTACTTCCTGAAATTTGTTCCCCATCCCCCACCTCTTTCTACCTAAGATGGTCAGGTTCCTCTACACACTTCCTCAGAACAACACTTACAACAGCTGCTATGTGTATGCAGTTCTGCTGTCACTCCATGTTGCTCAAAAACAAATGATATGAAATAAGAATAGCCAGCCTGAGGAAAAAATAAATAAAAATGTTTTAATAGTTTATGAAATGTGAGCATAATCTTGTCAAATGGCTGAACACTATATGACTGAAAGCTCTCCAAAAAGACAGCAAGTTTAGAATTTTACTTTGATAAAACACACAACATCCTTTCCAGTATAATCTAAACTAAACTATCTCTGGTAGTTAAGATGCAAAAACAAATTTTGGCTAACTTTACCGAGTGTTTTCATTTAAGAGAAAGGCAGCAACATTGGCCCAAGAACTTCATAAATTCTGGCATCGTGACAACACCAAGCTTTCACAGCTTCCAAAATGCATTCATTTGAACTCAAAGTGATAAGTTTTAAAATATTCTGTCACTGCTATATTTTAGCCATGATTTAACATGCGACTCTTTCTACCCTTACTGTACCATCACTAACACAGAATTGTATGAAAAAAAGTGTAAAAATAAAAACTAGACAGTAAATTAAGACGCAACAACTGACTTCAAATTCCCATAGACCGATTAGGATATCCTACAATACTTTAGCCAGTGATAACAGGATAAACGTCATTAACCTCAAAAGGGACACACAGAATATATTGTACAAATACAACATCCCTTCGTTTACTTAAAGTAGGCCTGATGCATTACAACTTCACCAGAAACTTCATTTATTAGAACGTTTTTTGTTTTTTACTCAGAACCTTAATCCAGAACGGTAAGGAAAGAACCGTAACTGAACACAACCCTAAGCTCCCTTCACAACACTTACAGCGGGTCCACGGCAATACATGCCAACACATTTCCAATTAAAACAGGAACATCCACATAGAGAGTCAGTCAGGAGGCTTAGTGAGTAGCTCTGCAGCCTCACACCTCCAGAGTTGTAGTGTTGACCCCAGCTTCCATCCACAATTCAGAGACACACTGTCCAGGCTACTCTGACTCACACTCATGGCACTTTTACGAAGGCGTCCTGTGACAGACTTGTACCTAATCCAGGATCCACCCTGCCTGTGCTCACCACAAGTGACAGGACGGCAATAACTGGGACCTGACGGAGACGCTCAGCGGAAGTGGTAGGTGCTGTGGCTTATCCTTCTAGGAAGGGAGAGCAAGGTGACCAGGTTTTCTTTAACCACATCCTCATCTCATGCCCTGCACACAGAATTTCTTTAGTCTGTTGTTTCACCCCCAAAAAAACCAGACCACAGTCTGGATGCATATTCCAAGGGCCACAGCCCTGCTGTTTGGTCTTTTCATCCCCAGCAACCCCACCCGTGTATAGTTTTTGTTCCTGTGTCCACCGAAACTCCTCCTGTAACCCAGCCGGTGTTGTTCTGAACCCTTCCCTACCCTGATGCAACCCCGCACCTGGAAAAGAAACGTCAACTCTCACCAATCCAAAGCCTAACCCTGCCCCTGCCACATCCCGTGTTCCGTGGTTGTCCAGAGTGTTTCTCAGTGTGAGGTATACTGAATTTGGCCTGAAAATCACCAGTCAGAATATTACTGGTCAATCAGCACAAAATCGGTTTTGCCAGAGTCATTACAGCGCTGAACCAGCCCTCCTAGCTGTAGACTCTCATAGCCACGAGATCCCATCTAAAATAACGCAATAACACTGTATAACAACCAGAGATCGTGTAAATGGGTATAGAACAAATCCTGGCACCTCTCTTCCTGTGCCAGATGATGTTTTTCAACACAAAACATTAAGAACCGGCCTGCAATAAATGGAAACACTTCTCTATACTTTGCGTTTTACTTAAATAGCACAAATGTGACATGTAAGGAATGTTAATTGTATGAGTAAATGTTTCAGCGCCAAAAACACCAAAACACATTCTTTGACCGTCAAGTGTACTGGGCAAAACAAAACATTCTGAAGATTCCAGCCCAAGCCAACCCCACGCGACCATTTTTAAACCCACACCTAACTCAGCCAAATTTAAATATCTTGGTAAGATTTTGTCTTTCTGGTATTGTAAAGAAAATATAAACGAACAAGCAGACTGACATTATGCATGTAACAAAATATCGGGCAGAGCTAAACACCGTCTCCCCCAACACCCTCCATACTTGCTGTTCCGACATTAAATTCGAGTCACAAGTGTGACACATATTTACAAAAATGAAGGCTTTATTTTCAACTACGTCTCTATTTCAAATGAATGCAAGTACATAGACTGGGTACTGACATGAATGTGTTTTTGAGAAGTAGAATTACTCTGATTTGCATCACTTCGCATTGTCTGTTAGGTTTCAGAAGTTGCACATGGTACTTTTAGGTAATTCAGGAAAAATACATTGCTACTATCTCATTCAGACAAACTGTTACCTTTATAACAGAACTCAAAAATAAAATGAGAAAAACTGAAAACACATGCAACATTAGAGAATATCGAGTATGCTGAGATTCTCTGGAGATGTGTTAAAACGAGTGCTCATGTTTTCTCCCTGCAGAAAAAACCCTTTCGCAGTTCCCCCGACACACACCCAATTCCTGCAATACACTCAGCAACATTACTAAATTACGGTCCAAGTCAATTTCATTACGAAGTTCCCCCGTTTTGTCACGACAGTCCATTCCTCATGTGAGTGATGGCACACGAAGGAGCAGAGAAGCATCCACTCCCAGCTCAGCTTCCCAAGGCAGCGGAGCCATTCAGTGCAGACTCAGGAAAGCAACATTTGCTCACATCCCTTTCCAGACAAACTGACTGCTTCATTGAAATCTCATTCCTCTCTGTTCCCATACCAAAGTAACCTTTCACCCTTTCAGATTTTCGAGTGCCCCCCTGGTTACACAGAATCCGGAATTTTACCTCGAGGATTTCCAGTTTAAGTCCCCAAGACCGGCCCACTGATGTACCTGCGAGCAAGGCATTTAACCTCAATTGCTTCAGTCAAATACCCAGCAGTACAAAATGAGTCACTCGATGTGACTGTGTGAAGTGATGACATAAGGGTTATGACAACATGCTGTCATCATGCCATACTGCTCAAGGACGTTATCTGACATGACGATGACACGAACCTGGTTTTTAAAAGGTTAGCGTGCATCATAGTTATTTAAGGATACAAGAAAATTGTCTGCATTTTTATTGCAGTTCAAGTTCAATTATTTTAAAAAGAAATTGTGAATTATGATGGATGCATCACCTCAATCCTTATAATACAGAACTCAAGGTATGCTGGTTCTTTTCTAACCCTAACCCAATCAGTCAATTAACCAGTAGTCACTAAATATAATCACCAGTGTCAACTAACTATTACTTTGGCATCCTCGATATCGGTTATTTTTGTAACTGAGGAATATTTCCAGTTTATTAAAGACCTTTTTTTTTTTTAATTACACATTCCCTGCCATTTAAAATCTTAATTAAATCAGAGGGTACAGATTATTTAATAACCATCCATTATCCAGCCACTAATCCAGGATGAAAAGCAGGTCACTATGTGAAGTTCTTAATAAGCAAGCTGCTAAAATGCAACATGGTAGTTGGTCATTAATGCATTTTTAACAAATCAGCTACCAAACTGGAAATGTTATGACTTCCTTAACATAAATCTCAAAAAAAAACAAAAACAAGTTATTGTACATGCCTCATTGTGCTCACAGAATCAGCACAATTTTTCAATGTTTTATGTGCAATCTTTGGAAGTGAACCTTGAGCTATGCAGACATCCGACTGACTTCTGCCACACCTGCTTAGATTGCCTGAAAAGTGGAGTGCTTAGCGAGTTATGATCAAATGCAGTAAATGCACACCGCTCTGCTGCTGAACTGTGAACTTGTCCTGGCTGTCTTCTTAAGTGCACATTACAACACCCTGCAATAACGTAGATTTATGAAGGGAAAGGGAGCTAGCAGGATGCTTCTGGAGTTTTAAATGTTGGACACAAGAAGAAAATGCCTAGATCTGAAAAGCAAACTAACAATATTTTAAAATGCACAGTACCCAAGTCTGTAAAAATAAAATGTCATGGCTAGTCTTGGTGACCCACTACAAGAATATAACGTCAGCCCTTCCTGCAAACCGTTAGTGGTAAAGACTACAATGGATTCAATGCATATGACATAGACACATGAACTCCAGGGGAGACAGACATGAGGGAGGAGAGGGTAACCTGCACTATTTTATTACGGGAAACCAAGAGAGCAGGTTTAGGTCAAAGTACAAAATGACTAATGTTCGAGGAAACTGCAGGAGTGTTTCGAAAAATAACACTTGCAGACTATCACTTTACCTAACCAGGAGTTCAATACTTAAAGACCAATAGATTAAGTGCATCTTTATCAGTATAACCTGACAACTATAGTTTTAGAGAAAAAACATGGCACAGATATGGGTATTATAATGTGGAAAATGGTTCGTGTTACATAGCAGACAAATACTAACGGAAAATACTGACACTGTCTAGTCAAACTGTCATTAAAACAAGGGATTATATAAAAAGATCGAGGATGAAAAAATAGGGCTGTTTGTCTAGATACAGCTAGGTCTACAAGCAATTTAGTGTAGTGTCTGTGCGAAAAAAAATAAGAACCTTTAACGCGACTATTAATAAAAATCATGTAACACTTCATATGGACATCTCGGAATGAATGACACGGACATCAGAAACGAAAAAAAAAACACTTACTGCCTCCCGTTAAATCAACATACAAATAAATTCAATGAGGAAAAAATGAAAATATGGAAAAAAAACAGACAAGGAAAAAGGAAAACTTGACATTACGATAAGAGGACAAAAAAAGAAAAGCAGTCAGACTTAGTTTAATGAAAAGCACATTGACAGATGGATGCACTGAAAATTACAGTCTTTAGTGTAGATTCTTCAGTAAATGAAAATATACATTTGGACGATGCCAGCCTGCAATGCAAAAGGAATTTAAAAAAAAAAAAAAAAACCAACAACATTTTGACAGCTGCGTGCATTTTCTTCCCGATTCATTAAGCCTAAGTAGCTTGACCAGGACAACTTGTTTGCTCCTGCCCCCACTAATCCCAGTAAATAATGCTCCATACACAATCTGTACATACATGCATGCATGCATGTATATATATATAGAGGTCGTTATATATATATATATATAAAAAAAAAAACAAGCAGGAAGCAAACAGCCTACCCCTCATCAAGTTGGGCACCACGTTTAGTAAGAGGTATCATGTCGAAATGGCCAAGACTGTCACAGCTGTAGCTAGCTAGGAATCCACAATGGGCTCCATAAGCTACACACAGTCGTGTCAGTCACATGCAACTTGACAGGAGGAATGATTTGACATTTGTACAGCACGGCACAACTTATTCAGATCTAAATACCCACAGTGTGACCATCAATGTCAGTGAAAAATAACAGGCGCGTGACTTAGCTAAGCTAGCTAGCTACGTTCCAGCAGACATATGACAAATGAAATAACTGGTAAAAAAAATATTTAAAAAGCCGACATAAATGATCTTACCGCGGCTTACAGTGAGTCTGGCTAGCTGAATAGCTAGCTCCAAGATATCGCTTAGCCCTCTCCACTTTTTCAGCCCGTTACCACACAAATTCCACTCAATCTGTACGGTCCATTTTCTTTACTGTCAGCCTCCTCTCCAAACGGACTCTTTTAACCCGCTCCTTAAATTATAACCGATAACTCGCTCGCTGTCTCAAGGCGGGGCGCACCCCTCTCGTTCATATTTCGCCGTCACATTCGCCTAAACGCCCGCAGGTATTTGAAGGCTATTATTCGCCTGCTCTTCCTCCTCATCCGTTTTTGTTCAGAAATTCAAGATGGCGGCGGAGGTGGAGCGGATCGGAAACCGGAAGTTAATGTTGGGGCGGGAGGGGGGATAAAAGCCCCTATTTCCGGTCACCGCAAGATTTTCTCCGCTGGACATCATGTCGTTTGCTGTACTGCGCTATGCTGCGGAAGATTTGTGTTTTATTTTCAGCAGCTCTTTTCGGAATGTAATACTATTGAAATTTTGCTACTATTAATAATATCGACAACAGTGTCATAGTCTTCAAATGTTTAACAACTGCCCCCAGTAAGATTAAACATATGTAAGAGATTAACCATAATACTATAACACCGGAGATATAAACCACTTCTATACTTACACAATAAAAAAAAAACTTTTCAGATATGTTTGTTAAGTATATGTGTTTGTGCAGGCTTTTCAGCTTATGCTTAATATGTATCTATCAAGACCTCTAAAAGAGCTTGTAGATCTTAGACAATCCTAGTAGTCTTATTGGTTCCGTATTCTGCTATATATAGACAAAGCATAGGGTTGCAAAGTGTGCTTTTATTCACAACAATGGTTAAAAAATAAAGCTTTTTTCTATTTATCCATCTTCCAATTGCCTATATCCTGTTCAGAGTTTGTGGGGTATTTTTCCTCACACAGATCTGCAGTATATCATAGATAAAACATGAAGTAGGCTACTGAAGAATATAGTTTTCAAAAGCATATGCTGAAAAGAAAACGAAAAATGTATCCCTCGCTGGATTGCATCTGGGATTGTTTTGTTGTATTTTCTCTTTGCGATGTCCATCACATGCAGGAGTGTCAGAAGAAGAGCTAGCATCGTTACAGTGGGTGACACTAATGAGAAAACAGGACTTTTTCATTCAGAAATCCATCCAGTCACTATCAAGCCAGACAGATTCACAATGACCCAATTTCAGGAAACAAACACCACAAGACAGACTTTTCCCCCGTAGAACTTTATCGTTTTTTCCCATACACTTTTTATGCTCTCTGGAAAATATCTGTAAAATCCAGCAACTGGCTTCCAGCAGGAACCCGGCCAAGATGAAGGTCTCAAGTGTGATCTCATTAAGCCAATTAAGAAGACTGAGACGAGAAGAGAAATAGCTGCTGTGATAGACTGAAATAGTCTCTGCATGCCTTCTTACACATTTTTTAGATTAATACTCAAACATTTGCTTTTTTGGTCTCTGCTTTTGGAAGGTAATATATTAAAAGCTAAGACATATTTCATATCTCATTACTTCCTATCCAGTGTAGCATGCAGTATATGAAATAAATTGTGAGTAATAACATAAATCCTGGAGGCTTCCCCAACAGCAATTTGCCAAGCTTTCTTTGAATACACCCCATAATCATGTTATTGCTTTAGTGAACGTACTAATTAACTGCATACAGTATGTGAAACACAAGCAATTAAGGCAATTTACCAACGTACACCCTGCTCTTGGATAAGATATAAGAGAAAATGAGGTCTGTCATAAAGTCATTCCTCCTAGCCCCTGCCTGTAAATTATTTTTGGACAGAAATTTTTGAAACCAAATGCTTTCCCAATAAAAAAAAAATAATAATATTGAATAATTTTGTCCGGGATATTTTGTTGGTGGCTCAGAGGGGAACACTGCTGCATCACTGCTCCAGGTTTGACGGGTTCAAATCCAACCTCTACTCTGTGCGTATTGAGTTTGCATCTCCTCCCTCAGTCCAAAGCTAATTGGCATGTCTAAATTGTCCAGAGTGTGAATGTGCACCTGTGCCTTGGCATAGGCTCACATCCCTTCCAGGGTGTACCTCAGTATTCTGCCACGTGCTGCCTGGGATTGACTCTAGCCCCCTTTGACCCTGAGATCAAAAAAACATCTTGATCAGGTCTCATGTACCCTAGCCCCCTGAGACTGCATATGGAAATTACCCTGGTACCACAGATACCGTTATTCTGTGTACCGCGGCAAGTACAGATGTACGCAGAAATGCCAGATGTATCTGGCCACCTAGGTAATAAGATTTATTTTGCATGTCGGATATATCCAGCGCCCGTGGTAGTGAACTGGTTGAATCAAAACTCTTCACAAACAACGTACCATGATTACAGATGGTTAAAGGTGCCCCAACAGAATGATTCTATGGAGGGGATGTTCATGATGTTCTCCAGTTTAGCCAGCACCCTCTTCACTGTCTGCAATTTGTCCAGGGTGACTCCTGTAATGGAGCTGGTTTTCCTGATGAGTTCTGGCATATGACATCAGCTGGATTTGTCATGGTTTCCCAGAGGACCACAGTGTAGAGAAATTCACTGGGCTCTACAAAATCCCAGCAACTTACTGCACAAATGAAAAGAAATACACCTGCACAGGATCTGCTCGGGCCTTGCACGTACAGCGCCACTGTGCTTCCTGGCCAGTCCAGTCTGGTGTTCAAGCCATCTCATGGCTTTCTGCAGTGTTGCATGACCTCCTGCTCGATGGTGTCTGGTCACAGTGGTTCCTCAGTACACCAGAAATCCACCACCAACTCCTTTGTCCTGCAGATGTTGAGTTGCAGGTGGTTCCTCCCTCCACATTTTCTCCTCTAGTCTCCTGTACTCTGACTCATCTCCATTGCTGATGTACCCTACAATGGAGGAGTCATCTGACAACTTGTCAGTGGCATAAGCTGGTATTGTAGTGGGATATAGGAAGGGAGACAGAAACATTCCCAGGGGAGCAGCAGAGTTACTAATTACCATTTCTGACGCACAGTGCTGGAGCCTCACACAACTGCTATCTGTTGGCCAGGTAGTCCCTAATCCAGGAGACTGTGAGGGCATCTAGCTGCATCGCCCTAAACTTGTTCCTCAGTCAGAGAGACTAGATTGTGTTGAAAGCACTGGAGATTTTGAAGAACGTGACCCTGATTATGGTGCATTCTTCATTCAGGTGGCAGTAGCTTTGGTGGAGCCTATAGATAAGATCGTTGTCCACGTCTGTGTGCTCCTGGTAGGAAAACTGCATCCAGGTGCTCTGTGACCATGGGCAGGTGCTGTTTCAATAGCAGACTCTCAAAGGCCTTTATGATGTATGAAATGAGAGCAGCTTAAATTCTTAAGGGTACTGGAGCGACCCATGTTTGGCACCAGGATCATACAGGATATCTGTCTTCCAGATCAGAGGTACCTAATGCCTGAGGAGGATGGGCTTCCCCTTTGAGTCTGCTTCCTCCCAAGGTTTCTTCCTCCTGAGGGAGTTTTTCCTTGCCACTGTCGCCTCTGGCTTACTCTCTGGGGACTGTGGGCCCGGGACTATGTAAAGCGCTTTATGACAGTGCTTCGTGTTAAAAGTGCTATATAAATAAAATTGAATTGAATTGAATTGAATTAATGCATGCTAAGAGAGAGAAAGAAGAGGCACAGAAGGACCTCAGAAACCTGACTGGCTGGCAGGCAGATTAGATCAGATCAGATTAGATTAGATTAGATTAGATTAGATTAGATTAGGTAGGTAGGTAGGTAGGTAGGTAGATTGATTGATTGATTGATTCTATCAGGCCCTGTAGCTTTGCCTTTCCCTAGGTCACTCCTTAGCTGGTCAGCAGTGACCTCAGGTGTGGGGTCCTTAGTGGATATCAGTAAATATATTAAAAATCATTCAAAATAAAAAGTCATTCATTTAAAGTTTGGTTACTCTGTGAGTGAAGAGGAATGCAAAACAGTCAGACGATAGGCGATACGGATGTTAGCCAATGGAAATACTTTTAGACTGGAATAATAACATTTAAGTTAATAATGATGTAATAATACTGAAGGTGTGTGTGACAATGTGATAAATATTATGAAAATGATTTTGTGTAGAGTATCAGACTACTCAGAAACTTTGTAAATTTTGTTAGCTTACTTTGTAGATTTAACAGTAGGTTTAATATGTGTATTGTTTCTTGTAAAAAGGTTGCATCCGTTTTATTTGCTGCCATTGAATCATTTTTGTAATATGATGTCAGTCTGACTTCTGTGAGCACAGATATTACAGGAAACAACACTGTAAAGAATATCAGGATGAAAATATTGATATTTTCAAGAGAAAGGAAAGAGGTACTCGATTGCATAGTGGAGTAAATCTCCATTCAGCTCAAGCTCTTCAGCAGAAAGTAATATAAAAACAAATTCTTACAAATTCAGTCTATCTCCATCAGTCATAAGTTTTGGAAGAGCAAGAGATCTGAGATGGCTCCACAAGATAATTGTAGCCAAAGGGCCCACATGGTATTGTGTGATCGACAGCTGTAGCTAGATTTCTGAGCTGAACTAATCAAACACCTTGCTAGTTCTGAGATGAATTAGTCAGACATTATGTTTTGGTCCCTGAGCTAGATTAACTAAACATGCTGAAACTACCCACCTCAAATGCCACCAGAGGGCGCCGCTGTACCACCTGAACCTGATCAAACGAATCTGGGTGCGATTACTGCTACCCTCAGCTGCCTTATCCCTCAGTTCCTCTGCCTTCTGTCTCCTGAAACTACTGTGTTTTACCCTGAAGTCGCTGTTAAAATGTTGTTGCCAATTCAGGAACAATTGCATCACGAGTTGCACTTAAACCTCCTTGAATCTTATCTTCCTCTCATATATCAGAAATAAAAACGTTAGAATTGATTTTCTGAATTATTCTTTCAGTTACATTTTAATAAATAACTTGTCATCTTCAACAATGGGAGCCGACCCTTGTGCAGTGCCCCCATCTCAGATGCAGAGTGTGTTACATCGGGCCCACTGACCACTAGGGGGCGCCCAGAGCATCCACATATGCCCCATTTCGGTTTCTTCGCAGCAGGTATGATTTGGCAGTGTGTAATGTTTTGCTTCAGTACGTTTCCCGATCTAGTTACGAATTCATCCCTTTACTCGTTCGCTGGGAGGTGAATGCATGTTCTACAGGGAGATGGATGGTATTACAGTTATGTATGGTGCAACAGAGATTCAATGACATGGCCTGAGCCCTATAGGTTCTTTTCACAAGAACTAGGGCCTAGAATTAAAGTACATTAATATATATTGAATGAAAATGCTGTTTTGGTTGTGTACAATTATGCAGGCTAGCAACAGATCCAGAATCTAAAAAATTAGTTGTGCTCTGCTATAAAATTATTCATTTGGGGGGGAATTTTTTCTATATTTTAAATTATTGACACACTAAGATTATTGAATGGCAGCATCCCTAAGGATTCAATAAGGCTTATTAACTTGCTCGATGATCAGAGCCACTTCTGTGACACAAATTAGCAACCTGTAAGTTACACTTCCACATTCTTGCCCACTATTTGGTCAAGTTTCCTGAAAATCCAGTAGACCATATTTTTCCCCCTCAACAACAGGCTGTAATTAACACCATGTACTATACTAAACTTTCCATCAGTAAAGAATAAAATGACATTGATGATATCTGAGAGGGAATTGCCCATTACCTCTCCAACTGGTATACTTCTACTCCCTCATTCCCAGGCTCCTCCCCCATTACCTGGTTTCCTTGCATGGCACCTGGTTGTCTAAGCAACTCTGATTGCCTCATTCCACAGCTGGTGCCTGGTGCCTGTTGCCTCGTTAAAGTGGTGAGCCCGCCCTTTTTCTCCTGATCAGCCAAGTTGGATAGGCAGTCCTGAGTTTGTGGTTGCCTGACAGATCCTGCTTGACAATAGTCTCCTGGGTCAGCACTCTGAGTCAGGCCTCTGCTCCCTCTGACACTTGGGTCCCACTGTGGTATGTCTGCCCGAATGACTGGTATTACTATATGCCAGTGAGTAGCCAAGAGTAGGCCAGTATAAGGGTTCCCAGAGAGCCAGAATAAAAACATTTGGGTATGGGGGAATGTCACAGAAAAGAATTTATCAGACTGCTCCGGAATGTGGATGCTGAAAGATATCATATATCCAGCAGGCTTTGGTGTTGCTATGTAAGCAGAACTGTCTAGAATAGTGATAAATATGGCTTTTGCTAGCAACAGAATCTTTTAAAGCATTTTTCTGCTCATCTTTTGCTATATAGAATGACAGAAAGACTGGAAATGAAGGTTGATTAGAGTGGCGGTGATTAGGTTCAATTAAATCTCGCAGTTAAGAATATTTAAGTTGAATGTTGCCCTGGCACTTGTCCCAAACTGCTTTCATCTAGACAACAAAGAATGGCTTGTCTAATGCACTCATAAAAGTAGTAATTGAGAATTTAGTTACAGACTTTGATGAATCACCTTTCAAGCATGCATGACTACTGTCAGGATTTTTACAAAGGCTAGAATATAGAACCAGCCATTTACAAAACTGAAAAGCTGTCAAGAAAACTATGTAGCAGGATTTCATTATATTCTTGTCCTTAATTATTCCTTCATTTTCTCAGCATGCCAACTTGGGGAAGAACAACGCTCTTCGTGTTAAATTACTTGCGGTATCCAAATCGGAGAATATGTCAGAAATATTTAAGTGGATCAATTTCACATATCTACACAAAAATGAGTGGTGTGTTTCGAAAAGAAGGACCAGATACTAAACCAGCCTTCTGGGACATACAGAGCTTTTAAATAAAAGATAGGAGAAAGATGCTGGCCTTACTTAACAAGCACCTGTGTATGAAGGATGAAACACAGTACATTTAACTATGGAATGGCATGCAGTGCTGAATTATACACATTAGCATATTATATAATGAAGCAACTTTCACTGTGGCACCATCATAAGATGTCACTATTCCAACGACTGTTTGTCAAATATCTGGCTAGTGTAAACCAAACCTGAAATATACTTCCCAAGACTTAACAGAGACCAATGCTATCAGAAATTTGTACTTAAGTCTGAAGGGTTGTTTTGGAGTGTACCTGATGTACTGTACAAAAGCACAGTCCAAGAATGTTGCAGCCATTGCATTGCGACCAGAAATTCTTTAATGGTCTGAATCCACCAAGCAAATGATCCTGACAGCTGGCGGTCCCTTGGGAAGACCACTCGACGAGGTCTTGAAGTGGAAGCTCTCTAAGTAGGAGGGGCTAATCAGCGAATGCAGGTGAGGTGGTTGGCGAGCGAGGTTTCTGCTCCTGGAAGTTGGATGGCTTGGAACTCGATCTGCGTGTTGAGCTCATTGGGCATCAAGGTAGAGAGGAGAAGAGAGACCATCAAAGAGCCAGAGAGTCTCATCACGATGGCTGTAACTCAAGAAACGATAACTAGGGGTAGAAGTAGCAGAAGATTGAGATGGCTGTCATATTTAAGTTTAAATTGAACAGAGCGAAACAGAGAAAGCTCATTCAGTTTTTAAATGACGCAAGTTATTTATTATTATCCACGTTACTCATATCCTCTCAAGACAGCCCATTGAATACAAATCCAGGCAGCAAGCAGCTTAATACAATTAAATGGTTTTCATGATTATAATTTGTTACAAAAGGAAGGATACTAGTATAGAATGACAGATACTCAGAACATCCATGTCACCGAGCATCTGTGTCTGGTCAGACAATACTGCCCTGCTTTACAGGAACCTCATTAGAAAAGTCTTACTTCATATGCATTGTATGATTCAATAAAATACACAATTATGAAATATTCAGCTAAATTCAACATTTAGGAATGAAATGTGTTGCAGTTTTGTAAAAAAAAAAAAAATGGACTGAAATGCTAGAACCAGTGACAGTCATAATTATACAATTTTAACATCAGCAAATACAGCAGCAAATCAAAATATTCAATAATTACCTGCACAAAATTAAGTTGAAGTGACTTATTTCAATCTAAAAGCTTGGTACTAAATTATATATAGAGATTAAGATGAGAGACCTGAACCAAAGCAGGCAGGCAGACTCACACACACACACCATGTCATGACACCAGCATCGTCAACTTCAGTGCTGATATTTTATCAGAATAACAATACATAATATCTTCTGATACCATGCTTATGGGGGAAACAAATGGTGCCACATGCAAAATAAAAATAAACAGACGATCCCTTTAATATTCCAAATACACCTTTAGGGAACAGCTAAATAAATTAGCATTAAAAAAAAGCATTTCAGTTACTACTAAAACTACAGTATTCTATCATAAAATGGCACAGTATTTTGCATGCTAGCACATGATAGCTGCATTGGTAACATGGTCAGATCATCGTATTATTTTGCTGGCTAAAAGATGATGTCATTTAATTTCCCCCCAAATTAGCATAATATGGTCATTGGCTTGGAGTTCTTTTTTGGCATCTTTTTCAGGACCCTCCAATCCATGCTTTTGCCATTTTTTTTTTATTATTTGGGTAAATACCATCAAATAACACTTCCAATATTCTCCTCAACAATCTGATTGCCTTCCATCAGGCTGCCCAGTATCTTATACATCTCACATGTGGGGAATTAAATGTATTCTTTGTAAGAAATGAATCAATAAATAATAAATAAACAAATAAATAAAAGCCTGGCATTGCCAGATGCCCCAAAGGACTCTGAATTATGGTCTCAGGTGAAAAGATTTTCTTTCAAGCTACATGGGTATACAACTAGTCAAAGCTTCAGTACTAGTGATGTGAAAGAAAGAAAATTTAAAAAAAAAAATTATTTGAATGAGTTTGGTATTATGTAGTATCAAACAACAGATAGACAGTGCGACCTTAACACACACATACATACACCCATTTGCACCCACGTAGACAGTGACCTTTTTTTTGGTGAATCACAGCTTTCCATCAGGAAGGACTGTAATTCAATGTCTGGATCTGCAGGCTGCAGTAGGAGGAAGTGTGGGAGTACGATGGAGGTAAAATGAATGAACACAGCCCTCGTTCCATCATGCCACCCAAATTCAGTCTTCTCCAGCTTTCATCCCTCTGATGCAGCCCTCGTTACGCATCTAGAAAGAGGGGGAAAAGTATTAGAATAATCAGGATTTCTCAGCCGGCTGCTGTATAAGCAAAGGATGACCTGTAGTGCATAAATAACGCAAATGAAGTATGCAGCTAATCAAAGAAAATCAAACCGCATACGACGTGTCTCTGTTGCCATAAGACAGACACGTTTCATTGACAGGGAATCTGTTTAACGGGCTTTTCTGTTTTATTTCACCTTTTACCAAATACAGCTTGTGCTCAAATGTGCTATATCATCAAAAGCTTAAATCTAAAGAGCTGCAAGATGATCATTTTTGGTGTTTCTGTAAATCAGTGACACTAAATTTCCCCCAGGATTTGATTGTGCCATACAAGAAAAAAAAAAGATAGGCATGGGGGGGGGGACTTTTGTTCCTCAGCACTAAAGTCCATAAAGGCTTCAGCTAGTCAACAATCAGCAGACCTGGTCCAGTTCTCTTTGCGTCTCATCCTCCATCCTCCTGATGTCATCCATGGACAGATCAATCCAACGATCCAGCCAACAAAACAGCTGTCTGTGAAAATTGGTGAACAGCCTCTTCTCCTGCTACTTAGGAGGAAAGTAGTAAGGAATGGGTTAACATCGTAAATTAAAAGCCACTGTGTAATCTTTACACTGAAGTTTCACTGGGTTTTTATATATCATTTAACCAGGATATTTACACTTTAGACCACAGAAAATAATGTAATATCATATACAGAACTCAATAATACTTGCATTTTAAATGTAAAACACCCTGATAAAACTGAACTAAATTGTGAAAGGTTATCTTAATGTTATAGTATCACTGAACCAGTCAGTCTGCTGATGATACCATCAATTTGGCAGCATGAGACCTACAACATTTTTTAGAAAGCTTAACAGCGAAATTATGAACTGGTCTAAAATGGATGAGTTTTAACCTTGTGGATGAACTTCTCCACTCTCCCCTGCAGACCCCACCAGCGGAAGTGAACAGTGACCAATTTATAAGCCGTCATATATGGACAGTTGCTATTGTGAAGCTCTTTCTACAAAAGAAAGACGGGATGTTGAGATTCATACGGCAAAGACAAACATGTTACAATGAGCCTTTGCTGCATTTTCATCCCTGGAATCCAAAAACTACAGGGCTTCTTCTTCATAAAACAACACAGAACATTTCAAAGCATACCCAAATGCAATATCGTGGCTGCACCAACTGAACGTTCTTTTGGCAAGTTCTATAATTATTGCTAGCTCTTCATTTGGAACACTGTAATGAAAGTGCAACGACCGTTTCATCACATCACTATTATTCATTGGAAAATCACTGTCATTTTTGTACAACCATCATTAAAATTGACTACGTGATCCAGAGCCATTTGTTCCAGCTTCCTCGTGACTGACATTCAAACATCGACATATTTGAACCAATGGCGAATGACTGACTTTCCAGCCAGGCCCGAGTGGACCTCGTCCTGTCTTCTCAGAATGGAAGAGGGCTGGGTCTTCTTCTTCCTTGTAATCCTGAAAAAATAAAGGTAGTTTTATAAAGAATCGTGCAACTGAATTAATAAGAAACAAAACCCACACTGACTCAATGTCCCCTTGATGCTGAAGGACCCATAAAGAGAGTGTCAACATGAGACCCTGGAGTGACAGACATACTCACAACATCGTCAACTTGGGATCGATCTGCAATATCAATGGCCACCACCTCAGTCTCTTCCCACTCTTCAGGCGACAGACCATGCGGCTGCAAAGCAAACTGAGAGGTTAATCCATTTCCACTTTACCGGACTAAACGGGACCTGAACCATGGAATTATAGAAACAGACAACAAGGCCAAGACTCACATTGTCACTTGTTCCCAGGTCAGGTTTATGCCAAGTCTCAATCTTAATGAAAAAGTCATCCTTCATATATTCATTCTGAAAACACAAATTACATTGCCACTGTCAAACTCATTCGGCGTGACACCTGAAGCATTAGTATAGAAGGCAAGAGAGAAATTAAATGCCTACTCACCGTCACAACTGTGCAGGTATCACGACATCCAGAGCCAAGACAAAGGAAAAAAAGAGAGCTAAAACATTCAGGGTGCAGGCTAAATATACAAAATATACAGTACTATTGCAATGTGTGCCACTTGCATCTCTCACAATATAAATTACAGTTATACAGTTCTGTGGCTAATTTGGAGAAGGGTTAAGCAATGAGAGTGTGTTTACTGTCACCATGGAAACAAACGGACAAGCTTTGCAAACTGACTTGTGCGGCAGTAAGGATATGAATTCCAGGCCTTCTCATGAAAGACCAAAGCTCCCTCTGGGGCAAACATCTGGATGAAACTGGGCACCTTACTGTAAGAAGATCAAAAGAACAATCAATACAATGCAATGCGCCACAAATTCACCTTGAACAGGGAGAGAACGAATTTCAGCTCTGCTTTCACTAGAAACCGGAGGATATTGAACCATTTGAATTGGATGAAATGGTTCAGCCTGCCTCTCATTCCATCAAAGAACAGAATTAATAAAAAAATCATACATAAAAATCTGTGCATAACTACACAGATGTTTCTACATTACATCTATAACAGGAGTGGCACAATGAGACCGGTAAGTAATGTCATCACCTCACACCTCTAAGGTTGTGGGTCTGAATTTGACTCCAGCTCTGTGTATGTAGGGTTTATTTCCTATCAATGGGTTACGTGCATTTTCCTCACACGTAACAAAGATTTGCAGTTTGGGGGAAATAATGCATGTGTTTGTGTACAAATGCCCTGCACTGAAGCAGGACCCCATTCAGCAAATCTCTCGCCTCACGTTTCACCTGCTGTGACCCTGTGTGGATATGCAGTTACCACTGATTGATGGATACTATTGATCAACACTTCAACCTAATCCTCACCAAGACAAAGAGTGAGAAGATGACTGAGGGCACAAATGAACCAAATAAATTTGTCTTTACGTTTAAGTCTAAATAAAAATGCAAGAAAAACACCTCCGATCTTCAGAATGGAGTGTGAACTTGGGATTCCGACCTGTGTATGTGGTAGATCTTGTGCGTGTACTGGCCCTTCTCTCCATCGTTCTCATAGGGCTCGTTTCGTAACACTTCGATGCCCTCCCCGCCTCCTGTGTTGTCCTTGCTGGCCTCAGCAACAGAGAACAGCTGACCGATCTGGTACTGAGGAGAGGAAAGGAGAGGAGAACAGCGGGTTAGTATGAAGGCAATCAAACTTGACAGATTGAAACAAGCCAACACGGGTGCATCTTGGTTAAAGAGGGCAGGTGTGATGGACACTCAATGTGACGTACAGCGAGCAGCTAGCATCATCATCATCATCATCATCATCACCACTTACCTCTTCCACAGAGCACGGCAGCACTACCTGGCTGTGAGAAAGACAAAAGCCTGCGTCAGTCCGACTGCACATTACTTATAACTTCACGACAGTACGAATCAGAATGAAAAAATAAAATACGACAGCCCCGAATAAATGTAATATTCAGACGGTGTCCCGTAAATGGACATAATGGCGTGAACAGCTACAATGATTTAGCTGGGTAGCTAGCTGGAGAAAATTACAGCCAGTAAACAAAGCTCCTGTTAAATTCTATTGTTAAACCACTACGGCTCTCATTTTTTGCATTTATTTTAAACATTTATTGTTTTAATTTTGAAATTTATACCGATAACGAAAGTGGAATGTTAATGAATACTCACTATTCTTTAATGAGTACCATACCGAATCCAGCCGCGAGCCTACATTCAACAACTGGATCCGTTCGCCGGAAATATGAACAACACGTTATTACACGCTATTACACGTCACATCACGTCATTTCACGTCATTGGTAGGCCTGCGCCAATGCTGGCTAGCTAGTGGTCTTGGTCAAACGGAGTGACCATTCATCTCGTACAGGAATGAAGGATGCGACAGCATGGCACCGCCTCTTCCGTCCCCGTGACCAAACAAACAATCGCGCGGAGCGTAAGGGGTGTTCCGCGGAGAGCGGCTACCTGACGTACACCAATCACGGCGGACGCTCGGCACAAACCAGTATAGTGTCATTCTAGTGGTCTGCTACCGACCAATAAGAGACAACTAATACAGGAAGTGTTTGCCTATGGAGGTTAACGGGAGAAATTGTACTTCTTGAGTGGTAACAGCAGGTAAAGTGTGAACAGGAAGTGTCTGTTGTGGTGTTTTTCCCTCTCTTATTACACTCCCGAGCTTTGGGGTATGTTAATTCCTCACGTCGTCGTAGCAGCGTGTATTAGTTTTCAGGCCACTGAATTATTAGAACTGAGTTATTTTGATTGCGCCTTCGGCTTCAAGTTGAATGCACCTTATGAAGTAGTATCTTAAACAGTCGTTGTTTTGCATCTCTTTTAGTTAAGTGATAGTTTGCTAGCCGTATACGAAATAGGGCTAGTCTGTCATGATAGTATCACAGCTAGGTATGATTTTGTTTGCGTCATTTTGATCCTTGAACTTGAAATTAACCGTTTATTTGCATGTTGTTAACGAATCCATATCCACGAAAATCATTGATGTCATCTATTTGTGTTGAGCCCTATCCTCCACCTTTTGTCTCATATTCATCTTTTGGTCTAAAACCCAGATATCGTCAGTGCATACCAAAAACAAAATAATTGGCCTTCAGTACTTTTGGAGGGGACTGTAAATGTTTGTCCATCATTTCATTATTAATGCCACATGTAAAACGGTTTTCTTTACCCTCTACAGGAATCTAGACAGATGCCTGGTGGATGGTTGAAGGCCTCTGCGAGAGTGTTTCCACTGGCACGCAATCTAGCCAGCACTAGTGTTTGGTCATTTCTGCATCATCCCTTATTCATTCACACTCAATCAATCTCTCATAAAGTTTTCTTACCCCTCCCTTTCTCCTTATTCCCATTTTTTCACTCAAAATATTACACTTCCTCCACAAATATTCCTAGCTTTAAAGTTTGTCATTGCTCTCTTCATTCAGTGCCGCCTTCTGTTTGTTTTTCTGTATCTTCTGCCTTCTGTTATTCCATTCAGTCCGGAATGACAGTGACATTATCAGAAGTATCAGAAGTGCTGGAACAGTTAGCTCCACTATCATTAGCTGAACCATGGGACAACGTCGGCCTGTTGGTCGAACCTAGTAAACCTCGCCCAATCCAAGCCATTTTATTGACCAATGACCTAACAATGGCTGTCATGGAAGAGGCAGAAGCTATGAAATGTGATCTCATCATTTCATACCACCCACCACTGTTTCGACCATTTAAACGAGTGGTTCAGAAGGACTGGAAGCAGAGGTTAGCCATCCGGGCGATAGAAGCAGGAATTGCAGTTTACTCTCCCCACACTTCTTTGGATAGCGTGAAAGGTGGAATCAATGATTGGCTGATTGGAGGATTGGGTAAGAAAAGGCCATAGATAAATACTGTGTTGCTATGTGGGTTGTTAGAGATGAATGGTAGTTACTTGCTAGACATAAAACTGTGATTTGCTGGTTGGAGGAGTGGGTAATAAATGTATATTCCAGGATCAGTGCATTCTTGTGATAGGTGCTATGTGTAAAGTCATTCCTTTTAAATTTAAAAGTGAAGCTTAATACTGTTCCTGCCCATGAACATTCAGTTTAGGATAGTGACTGCTGTATTTTGGATTTTAGGAATTTCCCCCGGGATCAGTAGTTTTTTCTCTTTTCTGTAATTCTGGCAGTGTCTGTTCTGCTTTTGTCCTGGTGATAACGATACTGCTGTTTGTCCAGGTAGCGGCAGCGTGTCAGTGCTTCACCAGGCTATAAGTAACACACCTGTGTGTCACAAACTGGACTTCACTGTCAGAAATCATGAAGAACTCCAAACCATTCTTGATGAACTAAAGGAACAAGAACCAGGGCTCGCAATCAAGCTCAACACTGCCAGGTGTTTGTTTTGTATTCATTGTAATTTTGATTACGTGGCTAATTTTTATGCTCACTGTAATTGGTGTGTATTGTTCTGATTTTTTTTCTTTCCCCAATTGTTTCTTCAGACTGGACAATGACATGTATAATGTAAACATGTCCTGTGCGGACTCAGAGCTGACACCTGTTGTCCAAATTCTGTCAAAGCACTTAATAGCTAGCCAGTCTCTCACCATTCTGCAAGTCAGCAAGGTACTCAAATCCTTTGGCTGAATTGTCACTGCTCATCTGAGCTGTCATTCCAACAGTGATATCAGATTATATATACAAAAGGCTTTAAATGTAATATCCACCTTTCATTTCTTTTTTTAAGCCACCCCTCCCAGGTTGTGGGCAGGGGCGAAGGAGTATTTTGGATGAACCCATTTCTGTAGCCACAGCTGTCAGTCGAGTCAAAGCTCACTTGGGATTAAGCCATGTGAGATTGGCTCTTGGTGCCCAGCAAACACTCGGTGAGTCTTCCCTGTATATTCGGAGTACAGTACGGGGGGTAAAAATCAAGGGATCAATATGAGCCAGGGTTGTTGCAGTTTTTGAAATTAGTGCTGCCAGGAAATTGTTACCTGAGTAATAATACCATTATAAAATAAGTTGAAGGCTCAGACTTTGAAAAGTGAGCTCAATACTACTTCAGTTAAGATTCCACAGTGTGGTATTAGTAAGTTTTCTATATCAGGAATCCAGAAGTACCAACCTGACAACCAACTTCACCCATTATCTTTGTGCTCCTTCCCTGTATATGAGTATTTTTCTTGCAGTGGACTACATCATGCAGCATAACTAATCTCCTAAGAATGCTTTTTTTCCACCTAATACATAAATTGCTGCTGTTATTTTCCAGAGTCCACAGTTAACACTGTTGCAGTTTGCGCTGGATCCGGAAGCTCGGTTCTACAAGGAGTGAAAGCAGATCTCTACGTAACAGGTCCGGTTCAACTTCAGGGCTATACTCACAAATTTACATGTTATAATGTACACACATGTTCTATCCGGTTTACAAAGTCTACAATAGCATGACTCATCAGTGTTTTTTACTATTAGGGGAGATGTCACATCATGAGATCCTGGATGCAGTTGCTACAGGAACAAGCGTGATCCTGTGTGACCATAGCAACAGTGAGCGTGGCTTTCTGTCTGTGCTGAGGGAAAGGCTGAAAGTGCACCTGCCTGAATCCGTCTTGATCCGATTATCAGAGACAGATAGAGACCCTCTGGAAGTGGTCTAACTCTGTGCAGTAGCCAAGCACTTTCTCGAGACTTAAATGTAAACACAACTGATCTGAAATATATTGCATCCTTCCAAATAAAGAGTGCTTGTGTGAGGAGTCTTTTGTAGTGAATATTTTGGCAGAAATCTTCAATCATGATTTACAATACCTTTGTGAATGCTACATTTTGACTGAGCTGTTAATTAATAATTTAGATGTCGTACTACAGTTCTTTGTCGAACACGTCACTGCAAAATGCCTCGGATGATATGGCCCTTTATTTTTTTTTGGAATGATCTAGACGATGTTCATACAAAGCAGAAGCTGGAGGTACATTGTCTGTTCAGAATTTAAATGCAGATTTCAAACAGCCATTTTACAATTCGCCTTTGGCATTAATGCCTCATATGCTGGGGCCATTAAGCAGTAAAGCTCATACCTGAATCTTATTCATAGAAGCATTATTAGCATTGGGAGTTTGCTGTAGTGTATTACGCTCAGTTTAAATGAGGGACAAATTCACTCTTACATTTAGACTTAAATTTCAGGCAATGCACCATAACACAATGTAGTATGGGCCATGCATTTAAAACGCAACTCCTACTTATCTGCTGAAAGGAACGCTCAGTCCGAAGTAGCCATAGGATCAGTAGTTATAGCAACTTTTAATATACCAAGCATTAAAGCAGTTTCACAGATCACTAATGCATGGAAGTTAAAAAAAAAAAAAAAAAACCCCCCCACACACTCACCTGTAGATACGAATTAAGTCATGGCAAAACTTACCCGGGAATATTCAAGATATGGAGGGTCTGCCATTCTAGGACACGTTACACTATGCATGTAACGTCCTTAGAAAACTTGCACATATACATACATGAAACAAAGTAGATCTAAAACAAAGTGCATAGCTAATCTTAATGAAATTATTAAGCTAATGAGCTTAATGAAATAAACTGTACTTGACTGTTCACCTATAATATAGTATGGAAATCTGCCATGTAATAACACAATCCATAGCACTATCCAGACTTGACAAATTGCACCAATACCGCTGCTAGCATGTCATAAAACAAACTGGACCTCAATTCTTATGCAACTATTTGCTACATCAGATATGTTTAACTTACGCTTGCAGCTTTCCCAGAATGTTTTTATTGGTCCAGCCCTCTTTCCCCTAAATAGCTGAAGGATGGATCATTAATTAAAAGAAGCATATAGTATGCAGCACCCTGAAAGGCAGATATTTGGAGGAAACATGCAGTGAACTTAACACAGAGGCTCAATTGCAGGAGACTGCATACATTGACCATTGGAAGACAGCTGTTCACCTGCCATAATTCTGGACAAAGAAGTCAATGTTCTCACCACATTCTGGCAATCCGAGCACGTAAAAGGCACAGACGTTAAGCTCAGTCCCAGCCATTGTCCTTGATCATGTGGGATACCTCAATGATAAACTTTCCTTCCTTGTACTTCTGGCTTGACTCAAATGCCTGTTCCTGAGGGAGACAACAAAACCAAGGAACACGCACAGTTGACACAGATTACTGCACAGCCTGCAGGCCAAACACAGAACTGCACTTGAATATACAGAATGGCTTTGTCTCTACAGAGTGGCAGGGAGACTGAGCAATGCTGTACTGCTTTCTTACATATTTCCAGCCCAGAGTGGTGTGGCACCCCTCACAGTAAATGTCTGCCACAGCGTGAAGACCTGTCAGCAGGAGTCTCTCTTCTGTCGAGCGACATGCCACATTCACCCTGAAAAACACCCAGAGAGAGCCATGTCACCCTGACCAATGGATCACGGTGCTCCTCTGCCCATCTGCGCGTCACAACACTATTTAGACTTTTAAGCTGCTCTGAACTCAAAGACACGCAGCGGAACACAAATGTCATTCACGTGGAGACGGGAAGTGGAAACTCACACTGAATTGAAGAGGTACGCTCGTCCTTGACTGCCCTGAAAGGACTGAGACACAAAAACGAGGTCACGTTTACCAAATACATCATACATGGACTATACTGTATGTTGGCCGGCTGACTGAATACCTGGGGACTGAGAAAGCTAAGACAATAATACAAGAGACATATAATAAATTCAGGCAGCAGTAACCTAATTACACACTGCCGCGAGAAGTTTGTCTCATGTCAAAACATGAGTCTGCAATAAAACAACAGTAAAACCACTTTCTGGTCCAAGAGCAGAACTGCAAAACCGAGGTACAGTCAAATTGTACAAAGATCCTGCAACTGACAGACACTGTTGAGTGAACTAAAGGGCACAGGACTTCCTCCTGCCTTCCCAGTGTTTACCTTTGAGATGAGGTCATCGTGGTTTGCCAGATGAGCTCGGCAGTGTACACAACTATACCTACGATGGCACGAGTCCAGGTATGCCTGGAAGGTCTTTGCCTTGGTTAGTTTCACCATGGCTGAGAAAAGAGGAAAGGAAAAAGACTCAACACAGCTGAAGGTTATCAACATGAACAACTAAGGTCAGACTCTGAATGCACTACAACATATAGTAAAAAAAAAAAAAAAAAAACATAAGTCAATAGCTGTGTGTGTCAACGTGCAGGCTAAACCTGCCTTTCGGCTAGGCGAGATTACACACCCCGGTAACGGAGAGAGAAAAGTCAGCAACACAACAAGCACACGAGATAAAGTCAGTCACCCATAACCCAGTTTCTGTTTTTACTGAGAAACAACACGTAGACAATTCTCCCACAGTATAAGCTGACTGACGCTGCACAATTCCTATTTCCTTTAAAGAGCAACGTGTAAGCTCGACAGGCTATACACACACATGCCATGAAAGCAGTAAAGCCAAGCAGAGCTGCGTGCCGACACAAGCTTCGCAGCGGAATCCCACAGGACTCTGATGAATAAAGACGGTGTAAGACTGGATAAAGGACGTAGAGAAAGGCGGCATCTTACCCACAGTCTCCGGCTTCACCGTCACGACGCGGGAGGCTCTTTTTATGACCTTTGGTATACTCGATAAAACGGTAGGCGGAAGTCTAAGTTCTGGATTTTGATGATAAAACCAACGATTTAGCTACCTATTGACGGGCAGTATTGACATAATATTATAATATAGTATTTATGTCATTTATTCACACCGGTAACGCACCTAGCAATTCACCGCGACTCCAGAAAAAAAAAAAATTAATAATAAAATAAATTAAAAAAACCACAAGAAGTTTGCTAACTTTGAGTATTTTCGGTGACTGGCAATATTAAAATAGTCTTGCTTCCTTTTCGGATTTTACGCGAGACCATAAAATTGAAATAACTGACGAAGATCCCAACGTAAACGACTCGCTTCAGAGTCCAGCGAAAGAAAACAGAAGCTCGCTCCGTGTTTGTTTACAACAGGAGCTCGGGCTGAACGCTTAAACGCCATTACGTCACATGACGGTCGGACCAATCGCAATTGTCCTTGGATCGTTCAGTCAGTGGGTTGAGCAATCAGGACGACTTTCACAATTTTGACTCTTTACCGATGGTCTCGCTACATGATACGAAAGATCCGATTGGTTTAAATGGGTTTGAAATGGTAAGTGACTTGCTTTGTCACATTTGTGCAATAAACTGGTAGCAACTATGAATACATAAGCAACGTCTGCAAAATCGCAAACTGTCACCTCCGTAATATCACCGAAGTCCGGGGTAAAACAAATACATGCTTTTGTTTCAAGTAGAACAGGTTCCTGTAATGCACTGCTGGCTGGCCTACCTAAGAGATCTATTACAAATTTGCTATGGGTTCAGAAATTCAGAATGCTGCTGTCAGAGTGCTACCACGTACTGGTCATAGGGATCATATCTCACCTATTCTTAAAGCCCTTCATCGGCCTCCTGTGACTTTTAGGATTGATTTTAAAGTTCTTTTATTAGTTTTGGGTTTTGCCACCCCAGTGACATGATTGTAAGGTATGTCCAAGGTAGAGCACATAGATCATTCAGCAGTAATTCATTCGTCATTCCCAATATCTGGTTGAGGAGGGAGGAGGCAGCTTTTAGTTAGTATGGTCCCAAACTCAGGATCTCTCTCCCTGGAAACCTGAGAGCTACTGCTTGTCTTAGTCCTTCTAAAACTAGGCTGAAAACACATTTGTTTACCATTGCATTTAATAACTTGTGATGATGAGTTATTTAATGTATTTATTTACTTTTTTCCCTTCTGTATTTACTTTTAAATTTTAATCCCTTTCATGCTTTTAAATCATATTTTTAAATTTACAACTTTCTTTAAACTTTTTTTTTTTTTTCTCTACTTTTTAAAAATGCCTGTAAAGCACTTCGTAAACCCTGTGGCTGAGACAGTACTATATAAATAAAGATTGATTGATTGATTGATTGATTGATTGATTGATTGAAGACAATGCTGCACTATCACTTGAATTGGTACGCATTGACTGTAGACCTCTGCAGCAATTGATTAAATTCAGTTAAACATTTGTGTAGAAGAAAACTGAGCCCAGTCTCTGGTTTCTATGCCATGCCTTTAAAGAACTGTCATTAAATAAAAAAATTATGTTGTAGACAAGGAGAAGGTGTAGAGCTTGACAATTAAAACTTGCCTTGCCTATCCATATGCTTAAGAAAATATCCTTTTAAATTTTGTATTTCGTGATGTTAGCAAAGAATAAATTAGTCAAATTCATTTAAGGCCACATAGCATTATTTATTTATTTTACAATTTTTAGCTAATAATATAAGTAGTACAATCTCATTTTAACATTTTCCTGTTCTGTTCTTCATTCACTGTCTCGTATTTTTTAGTGAAAATTGTTAAGCGTTGCAACTGCAGTGAGTGAGTTAAATCTGGCATGATCAAAATCAGACTCCAGGCAAGCTTGAGAAAGAGGTTAGACTAAGCAGGACTGCCCACTAATCACCGCTGTGATGACCCGTGAGTGGGTGTGTCCGTATGTAGTGAGATAACAAGGAAGGATAGTCAGTCATTACTCCCGTAGCTCCAGCTGCAAATGCTGCCTCTATGTCCTTCTCCTCGTTACAAACAAAGAGTTGAACCTAAAGCAGGAACGTATCGTATGTCATTAGTAAGGTGTTTAAAATTGGTTGTGTCATGTTTGAGGACAACTTCTTTATCTCACTGTTCGATCCTTTCTCCATCTTTACATATTCATAGCACAAGCAGTCCATATACTGAAAACTAGAGACAGAGTTTGGATCTCATTGTTTGGTCTCAAGATTTTTGTTTACTGCCAATAAAGTACTTTATTATTACTTGTACACCAATTAGAAAATACATGCATTTTTCAAATTCACATGCAATTATACTATTTTCTTTTTTTAAGTCACTCATTTTGGTGGTGTTATACCACCATCAAACGAATTTGGTCTAGGTCTGATATGTGAAGTGTCTTGTCTTTGCTTAAGTCTTGTTTGCAGGCTTAAGTCCAAATGTATTGACAACTCTCTAATAAAGAATAACATGCTGAAAGTAATGCTGGTTACCTGTATCCCACGTTTAACCAAGTGTTTAAACAAAGCTTTTTGCATAGTTATCCTGCAACAAAACAAGTATACATTTAACCCCAGTGCATTTTTACTATGTATTATTTATAATAATAATTTCTATAATCACTGACTTATTCTGTATGTGAGTCTGGTGCCTGTCCCAAACAGCACAAGCATGGGTTGGTAATACTCACATAGTAACACTTACACACTTCAGGTAATTTAGAGGCAGATTTGCCAAGCTACATGTATTACAGGTAGGACATGTAAATTCTCCACCCAAAGCAGGGGTGGGACTCAGACCCTCATCGGTGGATGTATGTGGCAATGGTGCCATCCAGTTAATTATTTGCCATGCCACCCACAAAAGTATTCATAATAATTTGAAATCAGTGAGGAAACTTACTTGTTAATTAAAGATATGACCAGTCTATTTTGAAAAACTGCAGACTCGGGAATATATGTCCTAAAAGGAAGATCAGTGTAGATTGTAAATAAATGTTGGAAAAATCTAAAAACATTTTTGAACGTGGATATCATCCTAGTCTTATCATCTCCGCTCTCTATTGACTCTGTGTATATGTTAAACGAAAATTACTACACAGGCTCTTTGCATTTATGTCGTTATTCTCATTCCAGATGTGGGTCTACAAAATATCAATGCATTGATGCTGTGGACAGGATCCTAGCACACAATCACACAAAATGGCACTGTTGAAGCAGCTTAGAAACAGCAATTTGCCTGAGCAACATCCCAGTGGACTGACAGAGGAATTCAGCAGTATTAGCACAAGGATACGCAAGGTCCACATGGACGGAACCAGGAACAAGAATCAGCCCGACAATTGTAGAGAACTCAATGCAACCGGGATCGACTTGGGGCCCTAATTCAAATTCATAGAGATTCAAAAAAAAGTGCAGACTGTAAGGGAAAATGCCTTGATGAGGATATATACTGTCAGTCTGAGCTATAAATTTAGCATGTGTCCCGACATATAGACGGGCGCTCGGAGATGGTTTGTATTGTTCTCACCTGTTTATGATCTGGGGTAGGTAGAACTGGAGGAAGCTCTCTCCGAGGGGCACAAAGGGCAACAGGCCAGTGTAGTACAGCAAAAGCACGAGAAGCCCTCTGTTTATGGTGAACATGTAGGGCATTGCGGAATTCTGGGTATCCGTGACACAGGAGATACATATGGAGGAGTGGAACATCGTAAAAATACTAAAGGGAGGCAGCATCACAGAAATATGCATTTAACACTCTGAAATAGAAATTTCTCTTTTGTTTGCATGTACTCAAATGTGTATTTTTTTTTTTTTTTTTACTTCACTTTCTCAGCTTTCCCTTTCTCTCCCAGAAACATTCCAGTGGCATGATGATACCTAAGCGAAGATTAATGGTCTAAACGCTTGGGACCTGATGAACATGCCAACACCTAAAGCTAGGTACTTAGACTGATAGGCCACAAAGGTAAAATTTTATCCGAATTCTATTAGCCACGTGTAATCAGGATAATTTTGTTCTTTGTTGCAAGTTCAATGCAGGTTTTGTGATGGTTATTTATGAAGGCCTGCTTCTTGTCAGCTGACAAGAAGACTACTGCAACATACTATATAAGACACAGGCTACACGATATACTAGTTTGCTTTTATACAAATACAATTATTCAGGTTTCTAAAACAGTTCAGCCCAAACAGGTATTTGCATTATCACATATCAGAGTCTGCTTTACTAATGTTTACAAGAAATGTATTTTAAATGTTTTAAAATACGTTAAAGCTGGCAGGACTGAAAGTAAAATGAGAGAGAGAATAAAAACGAATCAGAGAGCTTTGTATCCACGACGGTAAAAATAACAGAGAATATTGCATGCAACAGTAAAATGTGCCCCACAAAACGAACCTCCTTCTGACATTTCTTCATGATTTTTGACTTTTCAGTGGCCCATACAGTAATATCTTCTCTATGATACTGTTTGACTAGTGATGAAATCTGTGCATGAAAAAGGTATTGTTAATGCACAGTAGTACACCTGTGAAGAAGTTGCCGTGTGACCTACAAACCACCATAATCACATAAAAGTAATCGGAAACAGATGATTCTGTCATTGCACCTACCTCATATAACAAAATATTTAAAAGTACTACTTGCTTAAATACGTATTCACTGTAGTATATGCCATTTAAGACATATCAGAGATTACTATTATTAATACATTCTGTATAGGCTTTAAAACAGTATTTTCTCATTTATTAAATAATATAAAGACAATTCTATTGAAATGATAAATCAAAGCATAACGAACCATCATTCCTGCCAACTGCACTGGTGGTGTTTACCTTGCTAATCAGCATGTCATTGTCCTCTTTAACCTCAATGTTGACAGGCATGTTAGGAAATGTCTTAAAGACATCTTCTAACAGGGCAAAGCGTCGATCCTTTCCAACGGTGTAACGACCTTTTCAGGAAATATAGAGGCATATGCACCAGTAACAGTAGCTTTCCAACAGAATAATGACTTCAGTACAACTGAGCCATTCTTTTCAAAGAGTGACTTGGAACTCCAGTAGAGTATCATACCTGCATAAAATGTGACTTCCAGCCTTTCTCTGTACAAGGGTAAGTCCTAAACCAAGATACCATGGATATTACCATTGGATTACAAAGGCTCTAAAATTGATATAACCTATGCAGATGTCTACAGTAGAGACAGCACTGCAAAGTAAAACAGCATCTGACCCCAAACATTGCAGTGTGCATAATCACATACAGGACAACAATCCTGATGGATTCTTAGTAAGGTCAGAGGAATACCTCGAGATTTAACGATGAAATCATGACGTCGAGCCCAGTCTGTCGAAGGAGGTTCTCGTCATGGGAAACGACCAAATAACCATCTTGCGTCAGGCGGCAGTCCAACTCCAGCATGTCGGTACCTTCATTTACGGCACTGGAATACGGAGAAGTCATTAAGCCACCATAATGGATAAGACATGAAATTAAAGGGATTTGCTACTCACTGTGTAAAAGCTTCCAAAGTGTTTTCAAGTCTCTCTCCAGCTCCTTGACAAAAACAAATACACAGTAAAATAACACTCCAAAGCCAAGCTTATTTCTTGGTCACATAGCAGTGTGTCATGATGCGTGCTCGTTTGAAGTATTGCTGTGAGTCTTACCGCCTCTGTGGGAGATGTGTTTGCAGTAAAAAGGCAGCCGTTTCTTCTTATGCAAGACATGAGGGTTCTTTAAGAGGTAGAGGGACAACAGCACATAGCCCCCTAAGAGCAGGAGAATGTAATAAAGGAGACTTGACATTATGTCAAAAGCCCAGAGAAGGAGGACTCCTCGGGTGAATAAAACAACAATAGGCACTGCTGGTCTCTCTGATTAAATTCTACTGTGAAAATGAACTACACACTGTCAAGTAGAAAAAATAAATGATAATTAACTGTCCTTTAAAAGTCAGACTAATCACATTTACAAATATGCAAGTATATGTGCTAGCAAAAAAAAAAGTTTTAGTTAAAAATAAAGCTTAAAGATTATCTTCTGTTCACTTCACCACTCCCTCACTCCTTTTGGAAAGTATTTCCGTATTTGTCAGCATCAGAGTTGCCCGTCCCTTTGCACCTGTTAACGTCCACTCCAAGGGGATCCTTAGCTGCTGGGTGGAAGGTGCAATTAACCTCTGTCTACACACATTCCAGTTTACTGCCTCCCTCCAGCTTGTTTCTGCTAGGGCTACCATTAGCTTCATGCTACAGTGTTGTTGTAGTTCCAATGGACTATTGCAGGTGTAAAAACAATGTGTACCACATGCCATTTATGACAGGGTAGCATTAGTCTCACGTCCTTCCTAAGCATTCTTTGTGAAAGCTGTTTCATTACATTTTACTACAACTGATAATTTACAAGGTAGAAAAGAATTGCACATCTGGTAACATCTCAAAATTAAAAACACGAATATAGCTTCAAAAATACAGATTTTTTTTACACGGAAAGGTTTTCAGTGGAACAAACGATTTGAGATGCAGCAGATGACTTGGGCAGTTAACTATTCTCAGAAAATAAAACTTATGCGGGCAGTTGCTGTCAATGATTAACTCAACAGGCAGTGTACTCTACATAAGTCTTTGGTAGCAGGCTCCAGGATATCTGACATAAAACTACTTTAGTCAATCTGTTTGTGTACAAGGATAATAAACACTAATATGAACTAGTTTGTTTTGCAACCTTAAAAGGAACAAGGCTAAGAAAAAAAAAACAGCAGCATAATTTTTAACACATACACCATTTGAACCATTAGTTATTTGATCCTGCAGCATTACTGAAGTGTACATTTATTCAGCAAGCACTACTGCTCCCAGGGAAGAGCACTACAGACAACCAGTAAAATACAACACAGGAAAAAATAGTCAGAAGGTAAATTTTATTTAAGTTCCGTTTATCATAATACCCATAATCTGTATACATTTTCTATTAACCTCTGTATTTCAGTATATTATACTTTTAAAATAATTCCTTTTTAATATTTAGAAAAAAAGATTTCGGAAACAAGATGTTGGCTTTTATTACACCCAAAAAAGAAAAAAAAAAAAAAAAAAATCAGATCCTTTTCTGTAATAAAAAAGCAAGTCAAAACTTCACCAATTTAACAATATACACTGGAATAACAGCAACTTAAAAAAAAAAAGTTGATGACCTATACACATTCCATATACCTTAACTACAGATCACAAGAACAGTTCAATTTGTTGTTTTTCCACCAGTTTACAGTTCTTGTCCGATACTGTTCATTACTAGCAGGGCATATGCAGCACTTCAACCAGGGAACAAGTGATGAAACAGACGAGTGATCAGCAACTGGTCCCTTTAAGAAAATCGCTTTTCAAACAAATTACGGCTGCTTAAAATGCTAAATTAGTATGTACCATTGCCGTGCAAGATCCCCATTTGTTTCAATGTCTCCAATCTTGCACCATATTATCAATAGATTATTACGTATATTGCCTCAACCATGGAGAGTTTCCAACGTACCATGGAGGGACAGGTACTATTTCTTGAAACGTCATCCTAACAGAAACTGATTACAAACCTTCACAAACTGTCAACGGGTGTGTGATATTCACTTTATAAATTTGATACAATATCAACTCTCACATATAAAATGTCAAACATCTTACAAATATTCACAAAGTAGGCAAGCCTAATCAGATATGGACTATTTTTTAAACCACAGCCGTTATGTGAGCCCTTTCAGAAACATGGAGTCGAGATGCAAATGCAATAGAGAACAGTATTGACACAGAGGATGTCTGACGTTTGGATGACACTACAATTCTATGACAACACAGTGCAGACTCCCCATGTTAGCACAGGGCAGAGAAGCAACAATCACCCGAGAGGAGACTAGGAACAACTGCACTGCAAGGGCAGTGGATGATGAACAGTGGATAAGGCAGCTAAATAGGAGTAAATCAAAGACCACGCATGTGACCGTAGCACACGTCTTTAGGCTTATGAACTTGTGCCACAACGAGATGACTAAACCGTTAAAACAAAATAGAGGAAACATCTGTTAGCAAGATATCCTCTTAAAAAAGTACAATGGTCATCACTTAATAAATAATTTAGACCTTGTCAGTGGAGCCAAAAAAAATTATACAAAGAATATTTACATAAACTCCCTGAAATGCAAGGACAAAGAGGGAGAACCCTGTGAAGAACTGTGATATGGAAGGAACAGAACAGATGGAATGTTCATGCCAGGAAAGACTTGAGTTTTCCTTATTTTAAAGCACATACCAGATGGGTGAATGACATATTGAGAAACAGGAAAGGTGAGATGAAATTAGAAATCTACACCAGTTTCCTACAAAGTATCCAATTTCAGAGGCAAAATTAGGTCAATAGTAAAGCGTCTCACTACATTCCTTCCAGTACACATACGACACAGAGACCATGTGACTAACAAAAATTTCAACCAAACATGAACATACAAAGCCCATAAAATAGAAAAATTCATCTATTTAAACAATAAAACATCTAGCAAGCATTTTATAGACACTCAATATAAATTCCATAAACCAAAAAAAAAAAATAAAAAATCTGACCATAAACCATAAGTCACAAGAGTTACTCTTAAAACAAAATTGCGCCTAGATGTACACAGACCACATAAAGCCCCTTCTGTGCAGAAATAAACAGGAAAAACAAAAAGGTTTCATACAGCAATACGCAGGATGGGCGATGGGGCAAAGCTCAAAAGGAGCAGGGACGGACCGCAAGACACAGGAGCAAATGAAGGGGACGGATGAAGAAGGGAAGGCCACTCAGAGGACAGACCAACTGGTAAACCGCTGAATGAAGAAACCTGAAGGGAATCTATGAAGACATCCTTTAAACATCGAGTTCTTTAAATACGTTTTTCTGGTTACTTGAAGCCATTTCTGCTTTGCCATTGTCTCCAAAGCTGAATATATGCACAGTTGTAAGACTGCATGTTTATCTTACTTTAAGTTATAGAACAAATACTATGCATGCAATACATCAGATTTGTTTAGGCATTTCATGAGTATTAAAATATTAATTTGTGTCATAATGATCTGCCATTTATTTGATTAGATATTTTAAAGGGCAGTTCTCCAAAGACTGAAAGTACCATTTAACATTCAGCCTTCTGAAGAGCAATACTTATCCAGGTTCAGTTGGAAAAAACAGATCCCGGAAAGCTTAAAATTCATTTTAAGTTAGATATTATGCTAAATAATGCAAGAAAGATTTGATCATTTTAAGAGGAACTCATTTGGGTTGAACAGAACCGTGAGCTGGGGTGTCTCCACGTGAGGAACACGTATCTCACTGTATATTTTCTACTTGGGAGTCCTCCTGAATCCTGCCTTTCGTTTCCATCACCCCAGTTCCCAAGCCTCTGGTCTGTCCTTCAGGACCCCTGGTAGTTTGCTTGGAAGCGTGCTGTCTCCTCATAGATGAGCTCCTTCAGCTTTTCCTTCGGCAAATCATCCAGCTCCATGTTAAACGTGAAAGGTTCCTCTGCCACCGGCTGTGAGAACACAAACATAAAATCAAAGAAGAGTTTTTATACAAGTCACGAGGGCTACTCGGTGCGGTGCCATTGAAATTACTGGCCGATGAGCAATTACAAATAAAGATTTCAGTATTCTAAACCTTTAAAAATACACAAAATTTCCATTGAAATGAGTGGACTTCTTGCTATACCAAATTAAAGAAACTCAAAATGTGAAAAAATCCTAATGCAATGCTACAAAAACTCTAGACAAATACCTACTTAGTAAAGTAGGAAGAGGGTACATTCATAAGAGATCACAGTGCAAGGAACGAGGAAGATTCATGCACACCTCATCCGAGGGATCATAGTACTGTTCCAGGTAAGGGTGGGCCAGTGCCTCTTCCACCGTAATACGCTTGATGGGGTTAAAGGTTAACATCCGGTCCAGCAAATCCAGAGCTGATGAAGACAATGACAGAGTGAGCAACATGCATAGACACCTCATGGTGAAGTGGCTGAGCATAGACAAATAGGAACCCTACTGGTAGACATGATTTCACATCGGCATCAACTGAGCACGAATGCTCAGTAATTTGCTGCTATATAGCGACCCCTGCTGGCAGCTGTAAGTAGGCAACTCCTGATCAAGTAATTCCTGCTGTACAGGGCTCACAAACGTCTATATACACACACTATGTGAGCAAAACTCAAAACACACAGTATGTGAAACTACAACAAGTAAATTTGTGTGACCTGTAGCATCAATCTATTGCAAATCTGTGGATGCATTTCAGTATACTGTCATGTATAACAGTGTATTCATTTACAGATATGTACACTCAATTTTGCATTTCTGCATATGTATGAACACGCATGTTCCTGAAAACTCATGGTGTTTTTTTACCTGAAGCACGAGTGTGAAATTATATTCTAGTACATAAACGTCAAAGTATCAGTTCCCCCCCCCCCCCCCCCAAAAAAAAAAACACCTTCAAAATTGAAGCACAGAAAAACTGAGTATCATCACAAAGCCAAGACTCCGCTTTTCAGCAGTGTGTACATCTCTGAATAAATGGCAGAATGAAATGGGACTCACCCTGAAGGCCTGGTAAACATACAGACTCTACAGCTGTTAGGGTTTAGCTACCTTTGCTGTCCGCCTTGGGAAACAGCTTGTTCCACGGAATACTGGGTTTCTGGGGGAGAGACTGCAGGTAGTTCCTGGCCTTCATGTTGATGATACAGTTCAGGTCATCTTGAGAAGGGGACCCCAAGATGCCTGATGGGACAGAATTAATCACATGCTGCAGTAATACAGCCGGACTGATTGGTAGGAGGCTGGGTGACAGCACTGCCAGATGGCCTCTACATTTTACCTAGAATGTGGTTTAGCTGGTCCAGGTAGTGCTTCCCCGGAAAGATGGGTCTGTTGGATAGCATTTCAGCCAGAATACATCCCACTGACCAAATATCAATGGACTTGGTGTAGCCCTAAGGGAGCAAATGACAGATTCCCATTAGCTTTACTCTAGAACATGCTGATGCATTCATTATTTTAGACAATTTTTAAGCTTTTTTAAGTCCTTTTGCAGGTCCCATTTTAAGATGGTATTAGTTCTCTTTTGCAAATATGGGGCCCATTACTTTCAAGACATCCCACCCACTCCAAGTGGGGAAACAAGCTCGTTGAGATGCAATGTGATGTTCCTACAGTGTCCAGGATCATGGACTATCCAACAGGTGACACTCTGAGAGTGCATGTCATATGGCAGGCATGTCTGTGGTCCCAGGGAGATCAGTCATATGAGTAAGTTGGGATCCACTCAAGTAGCAGAATGGACCTAGACAACATAGACGCTCGGTACATGGAAGGGCAGAGCAGACTATGCTTTTAGGAAAGGTTCCTTACTGTGTACAGCAGGTTAACAAGGATGTTCAACTAGCCTACAGCAGTCCTCACAACTCACTATGCTGTGGTCAGCTGGGGAGGTCACATCACAAAGGGGAACAAAAAATGAGCTGCAGGGCTGGCAGAGGCAACTCCAAGGGGATGATGAATGATAGGAGTACTGGCCATCATTACCAGTGTTATTTCCATAAGAGACTCCTTTCTGTCAAAGGCAATAAGACTATACTGCTTCCTCCCAATGGTAATTGGACAGTATCCTTAGAGCTATTGCCTACCTAATCGATTGGCAGACAAAGTCAAACCATACAGTCAGTCCCACTCATCCAGCCTGTGTTGTACTTGCACTCGTGTGTTCCATGTCCTGCTGGGGTGTCATAATTTCCTGCTTGAGATCAATAAATCTAACCCATGTGATTAAGCAAACAGTGAAGCACAATATGGCAACTCCACTTTTTCATTTTCAGAAGACTGAACGAGTCTTTTTTTTTTTATTTCAGCTAAACTTAGCCAAAATGCCACAGGTCATTTCGTCTCACATATAATCGACCCATCCTCACCCTCTTTCCTTCAAAGTAGTAATCATTTAAATTAACAGAGGAGTTGTCTTGGTAGAAGAGAAGACAATGCATCACCCAAACATAGATTCAGAAGACCATCAACACAAACTACAAGTTAGCACACAGATTAAATTTAATACCAGATTATGTATGGAACTTATTTTCCAAAAAAATAGGCCTATTCAATGACCACCACAATTTATCAGTTCCATATCATACAAGAAATGCATAACGCAGTAGATTTTGCATGGAGGAGGGAATTTGTACAGAAAAGTCAAGCTGGTACCTTTGAATTGAGCATAATCTCCGGCGCACGGTACCAGCGGGTGGCCACATATTCCGTCAGGAAGCCTGTATGATCATGCTCTGGGTCAGCTATCCGAGCCAGCCCAAAGTCACAGATCTAGCAGGTGAGAGACAAACAGAACATTGCACTTTAAAGCTTGACGGGTTCTACCAACAGCCCAGCTCTTCACAAAAGTAACCCCACCCCCAACCGCAACACCGAGGAAGAAAAATCCCTGAATACTGAGATTTTGCCAATTATGGCATTCAGACTGAAGAGCAAACTAAGCAAAGGTCATCTACGTGGCTCAAGGGTCGGCACGATTTAATTTAGCCAGCTCACCAAAGTCAGGCTGAGAAAGAAAGAAAACTCTAAACACCTGCAAATAAATACCAGCCATTAAACAAGAAAAAGGCTCAATCATTCATACAAGTAAAACCCAGGTGTGGCCTCACTCCCCCCCCCATCAGACTACAGATCCAGGCGGGGGGGTAACCTTCTTTACACCAGAACGTCACCAATGTAACAAAAGACCTCAGGGCTGGGCTTTAATACCTGTTTTTCCCCTTCAATCAGATAATGCTGGCCTCTACAGACCCCAGTTTGAAATCCCCTGCTGTAGATAACATGCTGGGATACACGGTGGCAGGGAGGAAGAGAAGAAACCCGATCACGGCTAGCAATTCTCATTGGCTGCAAATGACCATCATGTCAATACCTTTAAATTAACTCAGCACATTCATGTGCGCCACACCCACTAGGTTTTCTGGCAATTCTTAATTGGGGGGGGGGGGGGTCTGTACCACCTGTACTAATGCCAATGAAGTACAATCCTTGCAGAAAACTGACAGAACTACACATGGTAGATAACACACACAGAAAAACAACACAGAAGAGGACAGAACTATATGAAGATGACTCTGCATATTCCAGTTCAACGCTACCGTAGCATCAACAAAGCAGTTACATCTAGATAAGATGTACATCTCCACACACGTACAGTTATAATATACATCTTTGCACTACACAATCCCGCAGTGCTACACACTGACCACTCCATTACTTTAACTGAAAGGCACATCCTTGCAGGTTGGCATACGTGCAAGACACACCCTTTTTACATGGAGTTCATACCTTGAGGTCACAGGTGGTGTTGATCAGAAGATTGGAGGGTTTGAGATCTCTGTGCAGCACATTAGCTGAGTGGATGTATTTCAGGCCTCGGAGGATCTGGTAGAGGAAGTAGCAGATGTGGTCGTTGCTGAGTTGCTGAGTCTTCAGCAACTTGTACAGATCTGTCTCCATTAGGTCCTGCACGATGTAACTGACAGGTGAATACGGTTAAGGACTTCATCTGAAATCAGCATAAACATTCCCTCCTGCCACAGTCAACACCACCAGGCTACATGGCCATTTAATTCACATTCAGAACAGGGACCCTGGCCTAGCTCTTGATGACAGAAACTTTGTGATAGATGGAATTTAAGTCACAGTAACGGTCAAATTTCCAATGTGTGTTATGAAATGAAGCTGCATTCAAAGGAAAGAATAGCAGCGAGTGGATACTACAGGCTCAGTGACAGTATCTCTGACAAATCACTTTGCTTTTCGCTTTCAAAGAGTGCGTTGTCATTAAAATGAACATGCTCCCCAATGCTTACTTGGCCATTGAGTTCAAATACAGAAGTCTTTTTTGGGGGGAAAAGTAGCATTCTAAATTAGACTTGCTAGGCTGTTTGGTGTAAATCAATTGTTAAGCTACCTCCAGCAGCACGTCACATTAAGCCAAACGTCTTCTGACAACATCTTTTAACAGTTGTGCAATACGGCGGCCCAAGTGACACCCTGCAGTCTGCATGTGGTGCAACAGCTCTGCCTCCTTCCCATGTTATCGACGCAACAGACTGCTTCCTAAGAGCCCATTCCCTTCTGCAATACTCTTCCTGAAGTGGAAGGAGCACTCTTTGGTCACGTGCCAGTTATTTACACTTCATATGGACTGTAAACAAATCCAATTATCCCTCCCAAATGAAGCCGGTGTGGACACCCAAGCAATTGTCATTTGAATTCAGCACATACAAATTAATATTAGCACTAACACCACACCAGTTCACCTCATCTTTCCAATTAACTGACAAGCCATCCAGCTGTCAAACCTAACTTGCTACGCTCTCTAGGGTTACACAGCTTTATGAACTCATAAGCCTCATGTTAATGGACTGATAAGCTGACAGATATTTCCTTCTGAACTGGAGAACCCACAGTTCATAAAACATGACAGCCTCCAGCACACACAGGAAAGTAGTAAACAACCTCTGATGCATTGTGCCAAGGGCTTTTAAACATCTTGCCTTCTCTTGCTCATTTTGTAACAAAATCACTCTGTAAAGTTTACAAACCACATGAGAAGACATGTTAATTATAGTTAGCGCACACGTGCAAAATAATACATCATGTGTCTGGGGAGAGAGGCAAACAATTTGTCTATCCCTAAAAGTACAATGCAAGAGCTTTTTTAAATATATGTATAAAAAAAAAAAAGTCAGATTTTAATCTGCATCAACCCCTTCACTGTGTCAAGTAGGGGAACTGAGCAGAACGATAGGCATGGAACAGGAGACAACGGGTGTCAGAGAATGAAGTCAGTCTTATGTGAAAGATACACATCTCTCATGTTGTCAATGTGCCGGGCTCTCAGGATGTCGTTGATGCCAATGATGTTCTCATGGCGGAACCGCAGCAGAATCTTGATCTCTCTCAGGGTGCGCTGGCAGTACGTCTGGTGCTCAAACGGACTGATTTTCTTGATAGCCACACGTAGCTTGTTAACGTTATCATAGGCTGAGCTAGGATTGAACGGGGACAAAAAGCATTGGGGTTACCACTTATTTTCTGTTTTGTACTAACAAAACACAGGATCACACTATGCACATCTTAAACACTGGCTCGATGTTCAGGTGCTGTTTCGAATATATTCGATTTAAGCTGGCAACTCAGCAAAACGGGCCGAGTTGGTGAATAAAGACACTGGACAGAGACCTCCTCATTATCCTATTTTTATTACCAAACAGTTTTCAGATTAAATATCAGCCCCCCAGTGAAGCTTTGCACGGTATCATGCCTTTAACCAAAGCTGTTCAAATACTCGTTTTCCAAACACTACAGGAAGGACATGCGCTTATGCGGCGCGTGGGCAGATGAAAGAAAACTGGGTGGGGGCAGCATTATCTGACAGGCATCAACTAAAACATTAACATTATTTCCTTATAACCATCTCAGGCGGGAGCCGTATGCGATCACGACCAGCGGGGTCGTCTAGTGCCCGATCGCAGGCATCTAGGAGCCACAGTCGCCGCGCCGACGTGAGGCGGCCATTCTCAGTTACGGGTCCGGCTAGCATGACTCGGTAATCGGGTGCACGGTCAAGAACACACCGAAGAGCCCACGTCTGGCTAATCAAACATGGGAGGCCCGGGCTGTCGCTGCGCTTCCTGTGCGCAGCTGTGGCAAGAGCAGCAGTTTAAGCGGCAAGCCGCGACCTGGGCGAAGCAACCACGCCTAGAATTCTTGCGAGAGGAGTGCTAGCTGTTAGCCAAGCTAGCCTGCGGGCGGTAAACACAATATTTACACGCCAACAATAGTCAAGCAGACGGGAACTTAACGTTGAATGACCACCAAGAGTGAATACATGCAAGAAGTGGTTTTAGTAACGCGGCCCTGAGGCAATTTAAAAACAGAAAAAAAGAAAGAAAGAAAGAAAAATGTGCGGGATGCAGCCTCACCAGACCATCCCATACGCCCCCTCGCCGATGTACATCAGGTCTGTGTAGCGGGGACCCACGTCGAAATTCTGCCCCTTGACCGACTCCAGGCCAGGCTTGGACACCGCAGCACCGGCAGCTCCGCCCGGCGCCGCGGCATTTCCAGGCCCGGCGGCGGCGGCGCCGCTACCCGGGACTGCAGCTCCGCCGACTGTCGCAGCGCCGTTGCTCGAATCTGCCATCGTCTCCTCTTCGAACAAATGACGGCCGTGTATGTCCTCCTTGGCAAGCACGAAGCTGAGATCCTGGCGAGCGGGTATTCCCCGGTTAACGGCTTGACGAGCGACGGTTAGCGAGCCGTTCGCTTCCTTGACAGATACGCTGCGCGCGCTGCAGAGGGCCCCGCCGAGTGTGAAGCTGCTTCTGTTCCGCGCTGGAAACGTAGCCGTGCGCGTCCCCGATGAGGCGCATCGCGAGCGCGCCTCGCCAAACGTGGCCGAGAGTGAGAGTGGGCGCGTCACGCCCACGGGAAGCCAACGGACTTGGCTCGCCGGACGGTGGTCTGCTGGGTGCTGCTGTCGTTTTAGCAGGGATGGTGATGAGGGAGATGGCAGTTAAAATTCTAGCATGCTAATTCTAACTGCCTGCGTGATTAAGAAGAATCATGCGAATGAATTCATTTGTTGAAGGACAGCTTCCTTCCACAGGCCATCAGGCTACTGAACAGTCTGATCTATGCCCTCTACCTCTCAATTGCACAGAACTTTCCCTAGTAATCAGTCATTGCATTGCTTGCACAATTGCTCACTGCTGCACTTTATTCTCTCTGGCTAAACACACTTTTTTATTATTGCCTGTTGCTTGTAATTTTGCACTGTCCTGTCTTATGCACTACCTTATGTCTATGCTCTGTAACCCCCCATTACCCTGCTGTCTGGGTTGCACTGTATCCTTTGTGTTTATTGTAAATCTGTACCGTGTTTATTTTTGCCCCCATGCCCTGTCCCCTCCCCCGCAACTCTGGCATACGATTTTCACTGTGCTCTCCAGAACACGTGACAATAAAACTTGACTTGACTTGAATGTATGATTCAGTATAATTCAGTAAGACATACGATCTCCTTCAGTCAGTAGTTCACATATTTTTTAAATTTGTTTAAAAATGAAACATTGTATGACAGTTTTTAATGCAAAGCAGCATAAATTTTTATCATAAACAATTTTTGTAATGTAGATGCACATGACCTCCACGGCTTCATCCATGCAGTGATATAATTTTTAAGAGAAAACAGATATATTTTGATGTGTTTTAAATAAATAAAGCTTTTAAAGAGTGTCTTCCTCACATCTATGACGCTTCTGTTTTCATGTTCTCTTTTTAATTCAGTGACCCAGGAGTTATAATCAGCGCATACAAATCGGACATCTTTGCTAAAAAATGTGCATGCAGCAGCATGCAAATGTTTTCATATACTGTATTTGATAATGTGTGATTTTAATGTGTATTTGTGTGGTTTTTCAAGTTTGCATTGTAAATAAATCTACGCAGACTGGGTGCTTTAAAATTTCATGAAGTGTGACTTGATTTGAGCAGTACTGTAATCTATTAAATTATATACAGTATTTGAGGAGTTTACCATTTTTCTGGGTTATTTCTTACTAGTCACTTTGTATTGCTTGTGAACTGATTTCTGGATTTGACTTTTTTTTTATTTAAATATTGCATTGGCTGTAGCACCGAAAACAGCTTTTGTCCTGTTTTTTTTTTTTTTTTGTAAATTTGGATTCGTGTTCTAGATTCTGATGTAGTTTGCATTTTACTATTGTTAAAGTGGAATGTCCATTTGTTTTAACTTAAAGACTCTTAACTTATAGGAAATATATCTGGTGAAAATCATGCACGTATATCGAAAAGCACTCAAAAGAAAATTCCGGTCAGTTTCGACAGAGATGATGACATTTTTCTCCACAGAAGTCGTGGTGTTAAGCAGGAAACAGGAATACTGACATTATACTGACTACGGAATGGAGCTTAACATTGACTGTATCACTGAGTAAGAATTTTATAAATGAAGGGATTGATAAAAAATAACGACGTGTGTATGCTAGGTATATATAGGTATGTGTAGAAATGCCTTTTAAATTTAATTTGATAGGAAAGTATGACCTAATTTTCATCACAGTTTGGCACTCGTGTCCAGTTTCTTTTGTGTTGTGCTTTGAGAGGAGCTTTCTTAATTGTAATTCAGTGTTGGATAATATTGTGAACTTGCCAGACTGTTGGTGCAGATCTCCAACTGTGGCCTTTGAGTTTCGTTTTGTATACCAAAACCCATATGAATTTATCATTATTTTTATTGTAATTGTTATGGTGGGATATTCTCCAGGCCTCTCTGTGACTCTGACCAGGATAAGCATTTAGAAGATTGATGGGTGGACTACTGTTGTTGTTGTTCTTGTTGTGTTTAATATTTGTTTTGTTTTTACCCAGCTTTAGAGTATAAAGCCCAAGTAAAATAATTACAATGAATTACCAAAAAATGCATCAGTGGGATTTAATTCTAAATCACTTGAGGAAGAAAACACATTATTTGCACCCTTTTGAGATTTAGATTTTGGTCATTTAATTATTTCCTTTAACGTTAAGTATTATTAGTATCTTTTCTGTTCAATGTTTTGTCAATATTTAAGAAAGTGAAATTCATTTTAATTAGAAGAAAATATGTGTATTTTGACAGTTTTTTCAAGGTAAAAAACAATGCAAATCATTGTGATTATCCATTGATAATAAACAAGAGGAATAAGGGTTTAAAGCTTGTTCTACGTCCAACTGCTAGAAACAGCAGGACAAGTGGTTAGCATTTTCAACCATGCCAATTAAATCCGGATTTGTCGTTTGCTGATTCCCTGTATATTGTGTTTTTCACATAATAATTGACATGCTTTTTGGCTTGGATGGAGCATGTGGCTGTCGGTAATAAGATTCGGATTTGATTGTGAGGCAGATATGAGCTGGTGCCAAAGTGGTTACAACAGGCACTGTGCTTTCATTGGATCTCTGTATAATGGGTAGGCTTTTATAATACAGACATTACAGTTTTGGAGCCAGTGGTTAAACATTGTCAGGCATGTCACTGAAGCTTCACCATTAATGAAATAAAAGTGATTGTCTTTTTCTGAATCTCTTTTTATGCAAGTCCACCATGTAGATGATTGCAAAAAGGCAAATTATTAGGGTTCGTTTCAGCATTAGCAGAACTTTTACTGTTGCTAAGGGACTTTGAACAGGTTTGGTGATCAAACGTTTTCTATGAGTGATAATGCATTAAACATAAGTAATATTGTATATCATACAATACCAACGTAAAAATGATTTTTTATGGATAGGCAAGTGAAGTCGTGAGAAATCTGTTTCATACCACCCCTCTGTTAATATGACAATGTGGTATGCCCCAAATGTGTGTGGTTGACTATCCTGACAAATGGCCAAACAGTCCAAGGTCATTGGGGATGTTGTAGCTCTTCCAATACAGGGCTGAAGCCTGAAGGGTTATACTGTCCATGGCAGGAAAGCACAGAGATCTTCCACAATCATGAGCACTCCAACAAATATTCAGTACAATTCTAAATGATAAGGAAGATGTACAGCAGAGCTTAAAAAGGCTGCTAATGTTTTATTAGCTGTTAATACTGTTTTATTATTTCACATGATTTTACGAATATGCAGTATACGCTAACGATGGGACAAACGAGGCTTCAAAACTTGTGGTATCGCCAGCATCGATTGGTTAGTTCAGGATAGTCCCACCCTCCTTGTGTTTTGAAGCCTCCTTTGATCCATCACTAGTATACACTGTATAGTATCTAACTGTCTAACATCACGATAAATTCAAGGACTTAAATATTCCAAGAAAGCATCAGAATATGACGTAGCCTGCTTCAAAAGATCTTCTGCTACATAAATGTTTAAAATGATCCAAAAAACTCAGTTTGTTAGTCTTTGGGGTGCTGTTAGTGCGTCTAAGCTAGTGTTTGTTTCCTCTGTGACATGCTTTTAATCATGACTTTTAGACAATGATTCAGCTGTGTAGATGAAAAAAAAATCAGTATATATGTACACTTAAACAGACACTAATTTAACACTTATTTTGGAGCCACAAACCGATGATATTTTGTGCCCAGCTACCTAACTGTGTTGTACATCTGTTAAATGAACTCTGTGATAGGAACACAATATCAGTATGTAACACCTCCACGGCTGAAGATTTGAATTTCAGCCCTGCTCTGTGTGTGGAGTTTGCATATTCTCCCCATGTTGAGCAGGTTTCTTTCAGCCTAGAGACATGCAGTTAGGTTAACTGGAATTTTAAAATTGCCCACAATGTTTGATTGTGTGTGAGTGTGAACCATGTTACGGGCTGGCATTCTGTCTAGGGTCTACCACTGCCTTATGCCCCATTCTTGGTTCCAGAACCTTCTGTAGCCCTGCCATTACTATAATCATGTACACAGGTATATGCTGCTCTATCAGAAAACTCTGCCTGCTATAAGATACCCACAATACCCGGCTTTAAATTCCATCCACGATTGGTTTTGACATATTTGCATCCTGGTCTGAAAACAATGCAAGAGCTGGAACTCCATTATTATTATGGAGTAGAGACAGTGACAACATGAATGTTGGGTTTGTTGTCTTCTACTATCCATTGATAGAGTAAAAGAAAGAAAGAAATGATTTGGACTGCTCAGGGACTAGCAAGAGATCATAAGGTTTTCAATGCTCAGAAAGTTCTGTGACTTCAAAAGAATTGCCCTTTATTTTGTATATTATTTTATTCTAAAAGATACTAATACTGATTTTTATTACTGACTAACCCTATTTTGTGCTCCGGCCATGAATATGGATCAATGCATCTTTTCACCAACTAACCTTTTGAACGGTTAAACTGATCAGGTTGCTGGGGGAGACTGGATCCTATCTTAAGTAGCATATGGCACGGGACTGTGGAACACACTCTGGACAGGATTGTAATCCATTGTAGGGCACACACACACACACACACACACACACACACACGTCCCACCATTAATCACAAATACCATGTTATTGATGGTGATGCTGGGGGAATGTGACACAATTACATGACCTCACTGACCGACATGGCTCTTTCTCTCTCGCTCACACACACACACACACACACACACACACACACACACTCTAAGTAATCCTTATTATCTGTGCCAGTAGCAATGAAATGCCACTAGACATCTTGTGAGTAACCTCAGCCCATCGCAAATCCATTAATGAAGCTGTAAGCCTTGCCTTCCCTTCTTTCTCCATCTGTTACAGACTGAAGTTTCTCACCTTTGCTTCCTCTGTTTTCTATCTCATTCATGACTGTTTACTTCTGCCCAAATGGGCTATAAAAACAGCAACTAAAATAACACACGCAAAGGTCTTTCCCTATGACATATATATATCCCTTAGAGAAATGGGGAGATAATCTTTTTTTAATTCACAACTTAATTATGTTCAGAATATTTTGCATATGCGTTCCTATCATTGTGTTTCTTGTACAATGGATATAAACAATCTACACACAATTTCAAGCACTGTTTATTTGTTGTATTGTTGTCTAGCCAGCTGACATGAAAACCCATTAAAGCAGACTTTTTACATGCATTTCACAAACATCTTCTTTACATGCAAAAGATGTCCGTGAAAACTAAAATACTTTGAATGGACAAGTGTACAATCAGGTTACAGCTGAGGTAACTTGCATTCAGATTTCATCACTTATATTCAACCTTATACACATGGCTTCAGATCTTGAAGTGATCAATTGATGCGATTCTGAATAAATCGATATGAAATCAACTATTCCTGTAGAATTTATGCTAGCGTGCAGAGGCGATTACTGCATGGCAACAATTAAGGATCCAGCAAAATTATCTTCAGGATCTTGTTATTGAAAGGTACAAAAGCAGTGAGGGGTATACAAGTATCTTGAAAGCCTGAAATGTACTGTTTGTAACAGAGAATGAAGACCCTAATCGAGCAGTGGAAGACAAGTGGCACCAGTTAATCAAGGCCTGTCTTTTCAAAATGGATGGTAATCCTCGAAAACGCTTGTCCAGGGAGACTGCTGAAAGACCAGCAACAACCTACATAGAGCTACAAGACCTAATAGCAGAGACTCATGCATGTAACACTCATTTCACATGTTCTGTGCAACTCTGAGCTGTGGGTTAGAAGGACAAGAGGGGGCCTGAAAAATAGAACGTTCAATCGTCTTTTCATTATAGAAGCAGACTGGAACCTCAGTACCTTGAAACTATTTGGAGAAAATATTATATGGTCTGCTGATATCATATTTTAACCTTAATTTCAAATGATATATTTGGTGAAAATCTGATATTGTCCTCAGAGAACTCAGAGAACACATTCCCTGTTGCATGGTGGTTGCGTGTTATGTTATGAGGATTTATGTACGATATCATGAAGTAAAACTTGGTGCCCTATGTGAAAAAAGTTAAGTTAAAGAAAAATCTGACCAATACAAAGCACACAAATCAACCAAACAAGGCCAGATGAGCTGTGGTACGGAGGTCCCACCAGTGAATGGTCCAGCTAGAACATTGAACCTGGACCTCGAGGTCTATACAGTATTTGTGGACTTACCAAACGGAGAGTTGTTATAATGGTTTGGGAGAGCTTCCATTTGCAAAGAAGAATTGAAAAAAATAACAAAATCCTGGTGTGTGTGGTACAGATTTACTGCTGTTGTGTTTTTAAAATAAAAGGTGCTTGTACTATGTATTTGTATGTAATTGACTGGTGTGTAGATTTCTACAACTTAGGCATCAGAAGTTTGCTTTCTTACTAAAGATATCCATTTGCTTTTCATTTAACAGAATAGTTGAAATGATTTTAAGGAAACAAAAGTGGTCTGCAGATTTCTGAGACTCATTCATTTATTTTCTTTCGAGCAAATTCAGTCTGCATGCGCCCTCTAAAATCTGCCATGTTGTTCTGCATTCCTTCAGTGTCATTGTACAAGTGTCTCTCGATCTGTTTACCTAAGAACAAACTGCTTCTGTAACACCCTTCCACCTGCATACTTACCCCCCCCCCCCCCCCCCCCCCCCC
>JAACJT020000075.1:22976773-22991895 GCA_009936485.2 Gymnarchus niloticus
TCGCCTTCCTTCAATGTCATTGTACCAGTGCCCCCCGATCTGTTTCCCTAAAAAAAAACTTCTTCTGTAAACCCCCCCCCCCCGCATCCTTACCCCCCCCCCCCCCCCCCACACCTCCTACTGGGGAGACATTCCATACATAAACACACAAATTTTGGCATACTTTAAGTGAAAAGCTGCATGGCGTAAGTCAAATGAGGTTCTAGTAACAAGAACGACAGACGTAAAGAGCAAAACTTTCATAAAAAATTAAGTAAAAAAAGTTTCAGTTTCTTAGTATCTCCAAGACCCTGATTTGTTTGTATTTGGTTCTAAACTAATGTTTAGCTGTGAAATAAAGAGTGACATCACAGACCAACAAAAATAGAATGATTAGACGTGTTCAGAGGGACCTGCTGTTTACACTCCACAGTGTATGCTCAAAATTATTCATGAATATGTTTTATCCCATTGGTCATAATTCCTCATTTAGAGGGGTGTATCTTCTAATGTGGCCGCATTTGTTTGCGTAGCTGTGAAGAGATGTGTGGGGTGGAGGCCCGAAGGTTGGTGTGAGGCAGAGCGGATGGAGGTGTGAAGGTATTACCATTTGGCTAACGTGCGAAGACTGGCCCAGATATAAGAAGCAAGAAGGACCGAGAAACGGGCTTTTGTGTAAAGAGGGAATGAGAGGACGAGAGACAGCAAAATACAAGGCTAAAACAAAAATATTGAAAGCCAAAAAATTAAGGGATCCTCAATAACCCCTTCTCAAATGAAAGAGAATCTGCACTGAGCCAAAGACCGGAAAATTGACTTGGAGAAGTAAAGAACTGATAAAGAAACACACATTGCAGAAACCCAAAGCTTACACTGAGAGGACAAAAGAAGAGAACCCCGCAATGCTGGGGGTGGAAAGGTACCCGAGTTTGGCATTGGGGCCTCAGAGGCTGACAGACTGCTGCTACAGAGGTGAGTTCCAAAAAGCGAGAGGAGCCATCTTTATCAGAGTCTCTGCTTATGGTGGGTACTGTAGCATGTTACGTATGTATATATTTTATGGAAATCCATCCATCTTTCATAACCGCTTATCCATTGCAGGGTCGTGGTGTGTTTAGATAAACGGTCCAATTATTACCCAGCTTGGAGTATTTCATTGTGCCTAAACTCATTTCTGATGCAGTACCACCTCAATATTTAAAGGGATATTAAAAAGCTATATGGAAATATGTAATATCGTAAATGATATTCCTAGAGCTTTTGTTTTTTTACGCGTGCTGTGTAAATTTTTTTCACTGTGGTGTAATTGTGTGACTAGGCATTGATCGGAGACTCCAACTCTGAATTTCAGATGGAGAAGCACCATCACATGTCCCACTCTTTCCGACCACATGTGACATGGCGGTCCGGGCTACACCCCAGCACATGCTTGCTCCACCTGTTCCCAGTGAGATGACTGGGAAGAAGCAAGGCAATGTCACCATGGAACTGGAAAATTCATCCTTGTGGAAACAATTCAGCAGCATTGGAACTGAGATGATTATCACAAAGTCGGGCCGGTAAAGTAACTACTCATCTGACCACCTGGTTAAAATGAGCCACAGGATTTGACAGCAAATATTATTAGCTATTATTAGCTTATTAGAACAGCCCTCGGCAGTGTTTCACGTTCAGAGTCTTTTCAGCATCTTTAACAGCCCAGTGCTTTCGCCTGTTTTTGTCAGCGTTTGCCCTGAACAAACTGTCTATCCCTGTCTCTCTCAGCCGAATGTTCCCCCAGCTCAGAGTGAAGCTCTCTGGGTTGAACCCCTCTCTGCGTTACATTCTGTTGCTGGAAGTCATCCCGGCGGATGCGTCAAGATACCGTTTCCAGGGAGATTCCTGGCAGGCTGTGGGTGGAGCGGAGGCGCGCCTTCCAGACCGTGTGTTCATCCACCCAGACTCCCCCGCCACAGGCGTGCATTGGCAAGGTCGGACCATCTCCTTCCATCGTGCCAAACTGACCAACAACACACTGGACACAAGGGGACATGTAAGCCCTGACCTTTGGTTGTTTGTGTGTAAAACTTTCAAATCATCACTGTCAACAGTGTTATTGAATCAGAGAAATCGGCAATATTTTACAGTTCAAATCATAATAATACTAAACAGCAGTAGACTATCTAAATGGTTAGCACTATTGCCTTCAATACTGCTCCTGGTGCTGTGTCTGGATTTTTTTGCATGTCTTTCCCATGTATGTCTGGGTTTCCTCTGCGTACTCTGATTTCCTCCCTTAGTCAACAAATACGCAATGATGCAATCTGGAATCTCTAACTAGTCTGTAGTGTGTCATTCTGTGTGTGAGTGTGGACTCTGCAGTGAGTTTCCATCTTTTGTTGAGGCCACACCCCTGCTTTGTGTATTGTAATTATTCGGATGGGGTACAGGCTCACCGTGACCCTGTACTGGATGAGGGGTTTTGGTTTGATGGATGGATGTATGGATGGATGGATGGATGATAATTCTGTCAACTTTCTGTGAATCTTTTTTTAATTTTTTACTCAGTTTCCATAGTTTTATATTGTAGAGGAGCTACGAGTGCAGGCTTTTAAATTACAGTCCTGTCATGGTGCAGACAATATTAAATTGTCCCTCCCTCAGTATCCGTGTCAAATATGTATGAGTGGACCAAACTTCTACAAGTATGTACATGTATTTTATAAATATAATTTTTCATGAGTATTATCACATGGTTCTAATGAGATAATGTTATTTGTTTCATCTCTGTGTATATACTATGCCCCCACAGGCAGGTTTGGATTCTGCTGTTGCATTCAGTGAAGTTTTTTTCCACATAAATTTGAACACGGCCTTCTCACTTTTACTCCTCTGCTCTCAGATCATCCTTCACTCTCTTCATCGCTATCAGCCACGCCTGCATGTCATCGAGGCTAGAGATGTGCTGCTCTGGGGGGGCGGGCGCCATTCTTTCGTATTCCCCGAGACACAATTCTTTACTGTCACAGCCTACCAAAACAGCAAGGTAAGAACAGGAGTGCTCAGTGTGCTCAGTGCTCAGTGCTCAGTGTGCTCAGTGCTCAGTGTGCTCAGTGTGCTCAGTGCTCAATGTAGGGTACTGCAGCTGGACAAAGATAGACATGAAGAGAAAGAGTTTTGAGAAGATTCATGGAAGAATGATCTGAAGAAGTGAGGCACAAAAAACTTTTAAGGGATACAAAATGGAATATAACTAAAATTCAATTCAATTCTAAATTATAATTCAATTCAATTTAATTCACTTCAAATAATTTGAACAGCTAGAGAAACTAGACTGAGGTGCATTATTTGTGGGGTGGCAACCACACCTGGCCTCAATCACGAGGTATCTCTAGCTTTCCAAAATTTTTCAATCTTGAAAATGCCGCATTTACATTTTGTCTGATTGGCTATATGACTGAGTGTGCTGTCTCGCTAGATAACCCAGCTGAAGATTAACTCCAACCCTTTTGCAAAGGGATTCAGAGAGAATGGAATGAACAACAAAAGGTAATGGGTCAGTTTCCAAAGTCAATCAAATGCAAGTACACAAATAAACATGTATAGAAAAAACTAACCCAAAAGACCTAGCTATAGTGCTTATAAGTATTAACATTTTACACAAAATAAGCATCATATTTGGACTGGTCTTCAGTCAGTGCCTGAATTCAGGCTCGGTTGACATCTTTGAAATGACTTTTGGCGATAATCACACATGCAGCCATATTTAAGTAATATGCCACATTATCCTACTGTCTTTTTAGTTTTCTTCTCTCTGATTGAACCGTGGGTTGGTTGATTTTCTTACTGACTTTCTAAAACATTTCTAACACGCAGACAAAGGGAGGCCAGGTTAAAGAGGAAGCTAAACTGCAACACAAACCAACAGTCGGAACCATTAGATGTGGGTAAGTTCAACTTTAAATATAGTGTCGATTTTTTCCCTTTCCTCATCAAATGTGATTTTTATCATCACTTTCTCCATGTTAGAGATGCACTTTTTAGATAAAACAGTCCAGACTGGATCTCAATTGTGCTGCCTGAGTTGCATCATTTTCTATTTTAATCCACAGTGTCTTGTGATCCATGTGATTCCACTGAGCTTCTGCCTCAGTCAACAACAGACTGCCAGGACCTCGGCTTGGAGGACCTCCCAATCCCCAGTCCTGTCTGTGGCTTCAGCCCAAATGGCCCCACCTTCCAAGAGGCACCTCCCACAGACCAGGCCATACACCTTGGCCAAGCCTTTCTCACATCTCCCATTTCTGAGATTACAGCTCCCATGGAAAGAGTACAAACAACATCCAACTCTGATAATGATGCACTAATCGACAGGTGAGTATTGTACACACATATATTGTTTCATTCCTTTTGTAAACAACAAAGAGTAAAATGCAAAAACAACAGGATTTTTAAAATAATTACAGCAACAACGGTAATAGAGCAAATGATTGTCCCCACATTTTAAAACTATATAAATGTTTTCTCTCCATTCTCTTCACAGCTCTGCCCAAATGATCGTTCCTCCATACAGCCCCGGATTTTCCAGCCCCACTCCCAGGTCTTCCTCTTTTCCCACTGCACCTCTTCCTCAGTGCTCAGTGTCATATTCACCCATCCCCACCGTTGACTCTCCCTACACATCTCTTTCCACATCCCCTTCTGCCTCTGGGTCTTTGTATTCATCTGTGCCATTGTCATCTTATCCTTCTCTTCTTCCTTCTTCTTCATCATCTTCTTCACTGCCTGACTCTAACTATGACTTGCTCTCTCCATCCTCCTCGTCTCCTCAGCAGCAGGGTGCCCCCGCCATCTCATCTGTTCCACCCCTCACTCAGTCTAATTCCCCACAAGCCCTTGTTAGTGCCCTCCCCCCACCCACCTATCCTTCTCTCCATTCTTCCCATACACCGCCATCTATCTCCAGTTCAAGTCTTCCACCTTCAAGCACTGCCAATATACCTTCCATCCCCAATGAAATAAACCCACCCCCCACTTCATGCCCCTTCCAACCGTCCAATCAGACTTCACCCTCTCTCCCTAATCCAGTTGCTCCATTGTCTGTATCAGGTCAGCCTCAGGCTTCCATCACCAATTCACCTGTTACATCCTTCACCAACACTCAATGTAATTCTGCAGTTCTTAATCAAACTCTGCCCTCTTCTGCATTTCCCTCATTTCCTTCTTCTGCCCCCATCCATGCTTCTCACTCACTTCTCAGTTCTTCCACTGGTTATCCATTAGCTTCATCTACAACATCTTTTCCTACTCTTCCACCCTCAGCTTCCACCCACCATGTTCCTTCTGTTCCTAATGCCCCTCTTCCCCCAGCTAGTTACTTGCCTTTTCCTTCCTCTACACCATCTTCCTATCCGCCCTCTGAAATGGGTTCCTTTCCTCAATTCAACGCCAGTTCCCCTTATCTGCCAGAAATGGTTCATCATCCTTCTCTTATGCCGACTCTGGAGCCTTCACTTCCCACTTGTCTCCCATTATCCTCTCCTGCTCCTAATACTCTATATACTTCCTTTCCATCTAACCCTTTAAGAATATGTCAGGATCCACGCTCCTCCTTCACAATTCCACTCAGGCACATATATGGACAGCCTCGACATGGACACATACACCGTCAGGGGACCTACTTGGACATCGGTGGGAGGGGCTTGTTATAGTCTGGTATTTATTAGCAAGCAAAATAAATTGTAATTCACTGTTTTTAAAAAACTGCGCAAGAACATGCGAACGAAAGCAATTGACCGAGGCAGTGTTAGGATTTATTTTTAGGATGTTGATGAAGAATAAAAAGTATGTAAAAATGAATACGATGATGACTTTTGAATGCACAACTTATTAGATAATTGTCCAAAAGTTTCCCATTTCAGTGTACTGAACGGACACAATCACAAGTTTATCGGGCTTGTAGGGACTTTTTTATACGTTTCTTTTTTCTATCATTATGTAACAGCTTAAATAACACTGAAATATGTAAACTGATTGCTTGTTTTCTACAATATAACCAACTATTAATTCTTAAAAATAAAGTGTTTATTTGGTACATTAAAGCTGTCTAAGTTAGTTATTACATTATTTAATAGTATATATCATATCCATTTGTGGGATTAGAGGAAAAAGTTGGAAAAATTAGTTGTTTTTGTTAGTTTTGATCACCTTTCTCCCACATTCATATGTCTACAATACACAGAGTGATGTCTAACATTCCAAGCATTTACCCTGTTCATTGTCTTTTAATGAAGCTGTACACTAAAATAGAGTTCAAATAATACTCCACTTTATGTTTCATTCATACCCAGTAGCATAATACAAAGCCACTTTCAGTGAGGCCTACGTATCTTCATAATTAATCATCGCAGGATGAGTTTGATGAGTGCGGTGAAGCCGTCATCATGTGTACATCACCATAGCATCTGCACACATATTTTGATTTTTATTTTTAAATATTTACTATTGACAGTATGTTTTCAACTTGTTGATCTGCATTTCTCTGCGGTCAATTTTTGGTAATATATTCAACCGTACAGTGAATGTATTGGGAAAACGGTAAGCATGGCCAAAATATTTTTCACTTCCAGCAGTTTGCCTCTGAAAAAAAAATAAAAACTAAAGCTGAATTCTTGTTAGCTGTTCAGTAATTAGCGAGTCCGGTAAGCAACTTTTAAACTGGTTTTCACTCCCGAGGAGTTCCGGGTTTCGCTACTCTGCACTTAATAGACTTAGTGATTAATTAATTAGGCACAGCTGCTTGTTAACACAACCTGCTCCTTTGGAGAGCAAAGCGTGTGGCTGCGAGTGAGTACACATGGCACAGAGACGTGACCTCGAGGTTCAGTTACTGAGAATTGTGAGAGCGAAGCAGTTTTGAATGTAGTGTGATTGTTAGTGACCGTTTGTTAGGCTCCAGCATCTCTGAAACAGCATCTGGAGAATGGAAGGATTTCTTAAAGCTAGCAGGAGGGCCACAAAAACATTATTCTGGACAATACAAACTGAGTTCATGGATTCCAGTACACGAGTGAGAATGGTGCATTACGTCATGTCGACGAAGTAACACTTTTTAGAGAATGCTGTGTTCTTAAAGGTCTCTCCATCGATGGTATATACAATTTCAAGTTTCAAGTATTATAGTCATAAAGTGATATTCTCGTGCCACAGAATCTTTGTCCTCTTATAACAGAAGTGCAAGTTTAGGCAGTTGTGCAAACAAACAGGAGTGTGACAACAGAACAATACAGTACCAGCATCCAACGTGAAGGCAGCAATGTTGAGGAAATGTATCCACGTAATCCATCACAGGAAGTAGACCTACAGCATTGAAATACTGGCCCATTTCAGGAGAACTATCCTGCTTGTTGCCCTAAATGAATTTGCCTTTACCTTCTATCTCTCCAGGTGTATATCTTTTAGAAATTGTTGATTTTTTTTTAATAGTCCACACTTTGTCACTATGCAAGAGTTAACCGTTCTCACAACTATTTCTCACAACATAATATTTATATAGAATAAATCTTGCAAAGACCCAATACAAAGCATTCTGTTTATATTAATACTAATGTCAAACTGAGGCAGAGTTTCCTTCATTATGTGCGAATTCCTGGTAACGGCCTCAGCTAAGTTATCATTGGTGAACGTATCAAACCTTAAGTGCTATGGTAAAATTTCCATCAATATAAAAAAAATAAAATAGCAGGCTGCTTTCAGGTTTCAAGTATGTAAATACAAGCTAATATCTGCCTGTAGGTTTTTATTCTATGAACATATTTGATTTATTGAGGGTGGAAAATAGGGGGCAATAACATTTGTTCAATGTTTTGTGAAAGAAATGCGAAAGGAGAACTAATTAGTAACAAGGTGCTAATGACTTCTCACCAACTGCTCGCATCCATTTAGTGTCAGATGTTTTCTTAGAAAGCAACGAAAGGGTCAGCCTGCTATGCAATAAAAATACCAGGACACTAGAGAACAACTTCAACGTGTCTTTTATTTCGTTTAATTAGCAGTTTCAGTTTCAAATGCTTATACACAATTACATCTTACATTTTTCTCCCAGTCCAACTTCAATCAGTTTTAGAGCAAAAAGAAACCTTGAGCTGCCTTTGGCCTTTGACTCAAACAACTGTTTTTTTTTTTCCTGTAATGGTTGTACACTTGGCCAGGCCACAGTTTACCTTTGACCCAACCCTCCCCCCTACTACTGCTGACCGATGACTGCCCATTCCCTTTCTCATTGGCCCTTTCTGTCAGGCCATCCCTTTTTCCTTCCCTCCCATGTCTTTTAGTCAGACCGCCTTCTCCCTCCCAAGTCCGAGTGCTCCCCTCACTCTCCTCCTTAGCTCCTGCCTCAGCAGGTCCCGCTCTTTGCGTATTCCCTGCAGGACAGTACGGTTCTCCTGGGCCCGCCGAACTAAGTAGGGGAGCGTGTCGTCCACTGAGCCGTAGGGCACTGACTTGTACACTGAGTAACCTAGCTGAGCTGAGAAGAAATGCAATATACATCCTCAAAAGTAATACTCTCATACAATATGGCAAAGTCCATAATACATCATCATTTTGCACAGGTGAGCCTTGTGCCGTTCTATTGACTGTTATAAAAGATTTTTTTTTACTTGAAATTTACAGGAATAACCTGTAATAACCCTAAGTCTCTTTTTAAATTATTTAGAAATCAAAAGTACCAGAAACTACAGCTTTTGAAAGTAATTTATTCTGAGCCATTACTGATTTTTTCATACAATTGAATGAAGACTTGTAGCCCCATAGATTACAATCATTTGCTATGTAAATTCACCTTGCAGAGCTGCTCTACAGCTGCTGCCGGTAGTCAACGATAGTGTAATTCACACTGAAATACTTTACCCAATGTAAGAGAGACATGGTCACACATCCCTAGCAGCTGGCCAAAACACACAGAGCCGTCCTTGTCGATTCCCAGTTCCACCATCCTGAAGGAGACATCACAATGGTTTAACATACAGTTATACACCAGCACTGTCACTTTTACAGTCGTTACCGAGAGGGAGACAGAGAGCGAATCTGTACACATAGGCTTTGCAGAACGAACGGTAGTTCAGTCGTACCGTGAAACCGCATGCCTGACCGATTCTTCGTTGTGTGAGGCCACGATAATCCGATAACAATGAGGGTTTTTGGAGATCAGGTCCAGCATAATGTCCAGAGATTCATTGTAACTATAAACTCATAGAACACAACATGACAAATAAGCATTACAGCAATGTCCTGAGGAAGAGCAAAGAAACCCAAGTGAGTTTTTTCCATCTCCTCCTCCATTCCCAGTTCAGAATGTCCTAAGGGAGGGGGACCGACACCCTCGCCCAGACAGCCAGGTCTGGTCTGTCCTGGTGACACTCAATATCCCAATAGGATAACAGCCACACTACAGCTTCCTGGGTCTACAAAGACGCTTCCAATTTAATTGGAAGCTATCAAACTGGAGAACTTCTACAGTCACCACCGGTTCACATTTCCTCTGCCTTTTCTCTGCCTTCATACTGATAACTGCTCAGTCACCTGGCATTGGTGTCCTCCCATGACTGATGAATCGGGTCAGGTCGGCCTTCCTGTTTGGCCAGTTTCCTTTCCTTGTCCATGTAAGCTCCTCGTACGAGTTTCACTCCAAGGCAAAATGAATGGTCAACAGATTGAACAATCGCATCAAGTAAAAGTGACTTTGATTCCTGGTTGGGGTGGAGGACGGGGGGGGGGGGGCAAAAGATAGCAAAGTACACTTGAAGTAGATCCTTACATACATCCAACATTCATCTTTTACTTCCCTCTTTTGATTTAAAAATAATAAAAACAAATAAACATTACAGGACAAACCACAGCAGAACAAAATATGTAAAGCACATATTATTATGAAAAATAAAAAGCATATTGGAAGAGAGGACAGAGAAACCTTAAGATAGCACTGATATGTGTTCCAGATCCAGGCTCCCTTTTGGTTGAACTTCTTCATCATCGCCATGGTGACAAGAGTCAAGGCGGGGTTCATGTAGGTGTACTCAGCATCAACCAACACTCGTACCTTTGAGAAACTGGCCTGTTGAAATTATGTGCAGTTAAGTAAGTTTATGTAGCAATACTTGGATATTGAAAATGAAACAGGAAAACATAAGTTTCTAACGTGTCCTAGAACCTTGAATTTAACGGACGTGATATTTACTAATAGCTGGGTATTTGCACACTGACAGTGCCTCTCGTCAAAGTGAAAATACGTGTTTGTAACAGTGTCCTTTGTAACTCCTCTGCCCGTCCACAGCTAATCTTAGAGTGATGGTGTCAATCAGAATGCCACGTGCTGCACCTCAGAAGATATCTGTGCGGAGCGAACAGTCGGGAAAGAGCGTAACTACAGGTAGGAAACACGTTCCCTTCATACCTCTCCAACCTTGTCGAGCCGTTGGAGGCCACACAGAAAATGCGTGTTCTCCTGCTCAGTTAAACCTGAGAAGTGGACAGACTTGGGGGAATGGAACAGGTCGAAATAAGTCCAAAGTTACAATGACACATTCCTCACGCAAAAAAAGTATTTCTGCATCTTACAACCAAATTAGAAAATGAATCTACCTCACCATCCATTGCTTTGACTAGTTGGGCCAACTCAAACTTATGTTCTGGCAGAAGGGAGGTTATCTTTACCTGAGGGAAAGCGAGATGGACGATGAGTTTACAGCTCACAAGGATCACGATGCCTTGTTTGACTCCGAAGTGTAACTCACACAAAGTTCTGGCCTCAGCAGTGCGGTGATCTTCAGTTGCATCATAGGATCGGCACAGGCCTTAATCTGGGACATCCGCACACATTCTAACACAGCCTTCAAGTTCTCATCATAACGATGCTCCCTACAAAAGAAGACGACTTTCACGAGACAACAAAGAATGTAAAATGAAATGACTGTCCACATTGACAATGGTTTGTGATATTATGCATAGTATAGCTCTGCATTAATGTATGAATTCAGCATTCCGCATGAACGCTTATTAGATAAAAGGAATGATGTAATGCTGCTATTGTCAAACAACCCCTGGCTCCGGTATTTGTGAAATTTAAATGTTCCTATCTATTAACTGTCGAAAAGCACAGACTCAGTATATAGGAGTAAAAGATAATTCAGAGCCAAATATGCTGAATGGGACAGTAATTTAAAGGGTGAATGTTTATGTTCGAACCCTGTGCTCTCTCCCAGGTCCTCCTCAATGGGTACTGCCAACATGGTGCGCAAACTCAACGAGCTCATCTTCTCCATGGCAACAGCAATTTCACCCTCACTCTCTCCGGCAACGAACTGGGCATATATGGAGGGCCGCGTGATGAGAGAGAATCCTCGTTTACCCAGAACAGAACGAGCGACGGACAAGAGCTGAAGGTGAAAGATAGAGAACAAGTGCTGTAAACACAAACACAGCATGCAGTTTGTTAAACGGATGTTTCGTGGCTTGCAGCATGGCAATCAGATAGCATTATGCAAAGTCTTTACAATGTCATTTAAACTGAGAGTCGCAGTCAGTATGAATATATATGAATAATAAAAAAAGCAGCACATAACACAAATAAAATACCTTCCCACAATTATTGACCAGCACAGGAAAGGAGCATAGCTGAAAGACTCCCAGTGCTCTCATCAGCTCCCTGAAGCTCTTGACGCGAAAGGCAGCGGGGTCCTCGAAGGATAGATTAGGCGGGGGGGCATTTGTCCCCTGGGAATGGCTGGCAGCCAGTTGCCAAGCATTGAAAGATTTGGGAGCTGCAGTTCTCAAGAGACGGGATGACGCCAGAGGATGGAATAAGGGCCGAACGAGAGCCAACATTGTAGATTCAATCAGTTTAATGCCTTTGGAAATAACTTTTATGTACTATATGAGTGATTTGGAAGGTAGCTATATTTTGCAGTGCTTTGTTTATTTATGTATATACACGATGCTGTTTATTCTGTATTAGTAGGTTTTATCATGTCCAGGAATGCGTGGCTTCAATTTCTGCAACTCTCCTTGAGAGTGGAAAACTCCTGGGGGGGGAAGATTTGAAAACAGTGAAATTCCACAAGTTTAAATCATCTTGCAAGTTAAAAGTTTAGAGTAATTTTAAATCAGTGGTTGTCCACCCACTTCTCAGAGCCCCCATCCGATCCACATTACTGTTATATTCCACCATCTACAGTACATACCTGAACTTACTTGTCATTTGCTGTATTATGTTATTATATGATTGCTTTCATTACTGTTTATTAAAATGAAAATGAACAAATGAAAGCATTACAGTGCAAAAGCATCAATAAGACAATATCACGCCGCTTAGAAATGCTCATGATGTCCAGGGTCATAGGGGACCAGAAGCATAGGACACATGGCTGGGGTACACGTGTACCCAAGATGAGATGCCAGGCTGTCACAGGGCACACGCACTCCAAAACAATCACTCCCTATGAGCAATTTACAGTAGGGATGCCAGCTTGCCTAATCACTTGTCTTTGGATAGCGGGAGAAAACTGGAGAAGCCGAAGGAACCCCAAGAGTCATAGGCAGAACAAGCAGACTCCAAACACACAGAGCAGACGTAGAATTCAGACATCTGGCCTGGTTGGTGTGAGCCACCGTGCGTCCCAAAAGTAAAGCAATAAAAAAGTAAAAACAATTTCTTATGTTCTTCAAAATGATACTGATATCTGTTTGGATGGCTAGAAGAACACAGCTTTGGTTATCAGAACTCTCATTGAGAGTACCCTAGAAATTCTATGTATTTTTAAAAAATTTACTACCAACTCAATTAATTTACTTCATTAGTTAATTAGCTTTAAGAAATACCGATTAGCCAAACAAGGCGTATTCAGAGTTGAGTTCCACATAGACATGGGTATATTGGAGAGTAATAGCAAATTCCGGAGTGACTTGATGAGATGTTTTTAAATATGTAAACTGACACATTTTGGCAGACAAGTTTCACATTGAGCTAAACATTTGTTTGCCTGCCTAAGACTTGCACAGTGCTGTATATTCTAAATTCAGTGTATACATTTGTTTTCACCCTGCATGGACTTCATATTCTCTGTGAAACTTTTCATTAGCATGCATTCGCTGAAGGCGATTTAGCGTCGCCGAGACTAACTTCAGCCAAGCTTCAGAAGCATTTGCTGAAAATGAATAAAGAGATAAACCAAAGAGATGAAAATAATCCTTACCGTATGCTACAGGTGTCAGATGCAGAAAAAAATAATTTAGACAAGGACTCACCAAAATGAAGAGGGGAAGGCGGAGTTATCTTTTTGGGTCATGATTTTGTTAATAAATTACTTTGGTTAATGAATGTCTGTGACATGAGAAATGGTTATAATGCCTGAAGAGGTCTTCAGTATGAATCAAACGCTCTATCTGCGTCCATTACAGCATGGTAGCATTACACTGCTCACATAACCATTGGGGTTTTTTTTTGGTGAAGAATGTAATGCAAATTTCAATTTGAATTTTCATTTTAGGTTATGGAAATTCAGCCAATTTTTGATTTTTTTTTTTTTTGCACTGGAATAATGGCTTTGCATTATTGTCCAATTGTACGTTAACAATTTACACCCCACAGCAATAGCAGAACTCTTGCTCTACCATTGAACTTGAAGCATATCTCTTGCCCCAACACCTCCCCCACAAGTATTTCCCAACATGTTTATTTGATTAACTCAAGTGAAAACACACGACTTCAAAATCCACGGTGGGTGGGATTGCCGTCCAACGTCAGCCACTGACCATTTAGACCAGGTAAACCAAAACCAGCAGATAAACCAGATCTTCAACAAACTGCTATTAATTTTGAGGCATCCTTCATCTTGACTTCATCTGCACATATATCTTTTTCCCCTGCCTTACTGTATACAAGTCTGTAGGCTGCAGTCTTCACAAGTGACAAAGCATGCCACTGATCTGTATATTTGCCCTACCGAAGCTCACTTCCCTTCAACCTGCCAATATGAATATAACAAAAATTAGTAAATAGAAAAAATGATTGAAATTGAAACCCAAAAGATAGAGAAGCATCCAGTCCATGCAAGGGAATGTAACAGGTGGTTCAGACGAAGAAAGATAGCGAGCACCAGTTGACCATTAACTACAGTGAAAAACATTTTCTGCCCGACATGGCAAACGCATCAAAAAAGCATTTCGCAATTCTTTTTCCTGCTAAAAAAAATTCACTGGATTGCAATACATTACCATGTAACAGATAAAAAAAATTATTTGTATACAAGATGGTGTAGTGTGAAGTTAGTATGATCAACTTCCTAGATTTCAACCTGTATAACTGCAATACACCAGTTAAGGCAGAAAAATTCAGACAGGATCCTGAAGGTATCTTCAGTTTAATTGCTTTTGGATTCACAAGCAAATGACTATACATATGTCTATATATATATGTCATGTGCTGTTTTTGACAAAAAACAAAAAAACACTGGACTAGCTGAATGAATAATCTTTATTCCTCTGGTTAAAATGCAATTGAGTGCTGACATTTTCACACTCCTGCTGAAATGCCACTCGGCCAAAAAGTTAAAGGTAAATGCAAGCCTCTTTGTTCTAAACTGAGATTGTTAGTGGTTTTACTGAACTTTAAATAAAATATCAAAACCACAATGATCATGATCACCCAATGCAGAGCAACAACTCGAGCAGATAATTCCAATCCTGGGATTTCAAAACTGCACAAATGTAACGAAATGAAGATTATTCTATTTGGGATGAAGTTCAGCTGGACTTCTTCAGGTGTTCCACGAGTGGGTCCCAGCACATCAGTATCAGTATGGATTCTGATTCTGAGTCCTATACCCACCGCCTCTCTGGTAGCCCTGTTTCTGGGGGTATCCACCTTTTGGGTCTGAGGGACAGAGAATGGATGTCAACGCAATGCGAGTACACAGTAATTATACACAATCTTACATTGTTAAGCAGTTACAAACAAAGAAAATGATTGACAACCTGTGAAGAAGACCGGTTATGTAATGGTACTCTGAGTGGGGGGGGGGGGGGGGGCACCAAGAGGAAAAAAAAAAGCTCGTCTACCCCCTACAGGCGGAAAGAGGGGGCTGTAGCTCAGGAGAACCCCCCAAGAA
>JAACJT020000075.1:23000858-23015245 GCA_009936485.2 Gymnarchus niloticus
AAAAAAAAAAAAAAAAAAAAAAAAAAAAAAAAAAAAAAAAAAAAAAAAAAAAAAAAAAAAAAAAAAAAAAAAAACTGCACTTCAAACCTGTGCACTGCCACAGCAGGTAGCCCTTACCATACCAAAAAAAAAAAATCAGTCACTTAAAATCCCAATAATTCTGAACAAATTACATTGAGATTTAACTGATTGACTTTAATTAGTCCTCACCCAACTACACTCCCCAGAAGCCCTTAGCATACAGCTTTAAAGTGACACCAGCTCCAGGAAATTGTGGTATTTACCCTCAATTTAGATCTACTGCCAAAAAAAAAAAAAAAAATCTAAACAATTACTCTCCACACAGCTGGCCACCCCGCATGTTCAGACACCATTTACATTTATCAAATTCAGTGAGGGAAAATATCCACATCTGCCCTGGGCATCTATTATATATCACAATTAAAACAGTAACAGGCATCTGGTGAGTACTCAATATTAAAGTCATGAAACGGACATCCGCTCCATTACGATGCTCTTCAACGCTCGGCTGAAGCCACCGATAATCCCGCAGCCCATTACCTGCCGCCTTTTCTCGATCTTCTCCTGCTCGGCGTTCCTCTCCTGCATGTTCCTCATCAGCAGGCCCTGGCCGAGAAGCTCCTTGGCACGGCCACTAGACTGGATGTCCAGGAGGGCATTGTGGGCGTCCTTGATCATCCCCTGTCTAAAGGCACAGATGCCCAGCTGCACCATGGTGCGGTTGTACAGGATCTGGAATAAAGGGGGAGGACACGGCATGTATTTTGCACGTGTACGTTTTCCATGACATTCCCACCATGATTCTTCTTGAAAACATGTATTCCTTCTGCAGTCCAGACCGGACAGGATGCCAGTCCATGAGACGGCACACAGACACTGACAGACCAAAGACAAGTTTTGGGATTGTGGCAAGAATGCTACATAAACAGGGACGTCTGAGAACTGCAGACACACAGATCTACGAGTGGGACGCACACACACTAAACCCCAGACGTACGAGACTACACGGCTGCTCAAAAGGACCATGACATACTCCTATGCCATATGGCGACACTGATAGAACATGTCACCTGTACAGGTGGGTCGGCATGCTGGATGTTGTCCTGCAGGTGACTCATGAGCATGAGGTCACGAGCCTGGTACCACCGACTGTGGAGTGCGTGGTGATAGATATGGCAGAGGATGGCACAGGTGCGGATGCGGTCAGTTCGGTCCTTGGCATAAATGAACTTGCAAAGCCGGTCCATCACCACTGCACTGTCCTCGCCTTCGCTCTCCTCTTGGTCCTGCTCAGACTGGGAACGATCAAAATCGGTTAACTGTGCATCCCCGGCAGAAACAACTTCACACTGGCTATTTTAAATTTTCAAATCAAACCATGTAGAAATTTTCATTCATACGAGACACACTGAAAGCTCACCTTGGTCTCCCCCTGCAGGCCCAGGCTCCGCCGGTGGGCCTTGTAGTCAAACTTGTAGTACGTGTGCATGATCCGCCTCAAGTAAACCCGGCACACCTCCTCCGTGCTACCCTTGTTCTCCAAGTACTGCAGCAGACGGTCGATGATGCCACACACACGACCCTCGTCTTTCAGGTTGTCCACGTACTCTGTGGGAGGAAACCAGCATTGCAACATTGCAAAAACACGGTGCGGAGGGAGATAAGGAGACAGAACAATGGCAAGAAATGACAATTACGAGAACACCGGGGAGGAAAGTTAAAGGAATTCACCCTGGGAGTGCGGGTCTGTGTTCTGCATGATTTTGGTGAACTCCTCATCCATCCTTTCGACCAAAGTCAGAATGCATCCGCGAACCCTGAAGGGCTACAAGTGTGAAGCAGTGGTTGAAGCAGCAGCTTCAGAAGTCACATGCCTTTAAGCAACTTGATGCCAGCAAAAAGTAAGAACACGAAACAGCCACAGGTCATTAAGGAGCTCAAGATTCTTACCTGATCTGAGATGGCAAGATTTTCACTGTCCTCTGCAATGTTTTCTCCAATAAATATATTGTTGTTCTCAAACAATATATCCAGCAGTTCATCAATACAGTCCAGACACTTCTTCCACATCTCAGGCTAAAAACAGGAGAAAGGAGGATTTATACAGCTTAATAATTTCACAATCAGGATTGTGACCTGGAATTCCTGAGGAGGGCAGCCTCAAAAGATCCAGACTTACACACAGGATGGAAGTAAACCAGAACCTCACCTTCATGAATGCAGCCAAGTTGGGATTATAGTCGTAGAGCGAGGCGATGATGTTGAATTTGATCTTGACTAGAATTCCCTCCCCCAAGTTGTTTTCCATGGCAATTCCAGCGAGAGCGTGGAGGAGCTCGATCTGGGCAGCTCTGCGAAGGGGGGGGTACGAAACGGGAAGCCGTCAAAGATTACAGTAGACGACGAGTCATTCAGACACAAATCGCTGCACTGGGATTGGTCAGCAGAGAGTTCAACGTCCACTGACAATTCCCCATCAGTAGAGGCATCGCTCTTCCAGCTGCAGGGCTATTACCTGTCAGTGCCCTTTTTGCCCCGAGCCTGCAGGATCTCATTCAGCTTCTTGACAACGACGGCGGTGTTGATCTCGGTGCCTTTGGGAAACATCCTCGGCTATTCCAAAAAGACACGTCAGAGTCAACGTACATCGTCTGACAGACCGAGCAGCTCCACACAATTCTCATCCGACATAGACACCAGCCAAATTCACCTTGACCAGGGGCACGCCTCCTTTGACCTTCTTCCAGCCGCTCTCTTCTTCCTCGATTGGCTCTTCCTCACCCTCCTCATCCTGTTGTCCAACTTTCTTGAGTCGCCGTTTCTTCTTACCAGTGGTTTGTTTTTCGGGCTCCTGAGTCCTGAAATCGGGAATAATTTACAATTGGATAAATGTGCCAATGTCAAGGGCCACAATTATACCACGGTGTGGTAAATATCGAAATGCTTCATCATAAAGACAGTGAAAACTTTCAGGAAAAGACTTATCATAAAGAAGAAACTTCTTAATAGCTGACAAAAGGATGACCAAATAAGACCTAACAGACAGACCAAATAGGCTTTAGACAAACACCGGTGTGGCAATATTTACTGGCAGGAGCCTGGAAGTATACAGAGGATGAAAAGTAGGAAAAACGAGGGGACCCACTTCTTGAGGAAGACAGCAGCAAGGGAGGCATTCTTCCCTTCATCATCGTCGCTCTCGCTGCCACTTTCAGCTGTGTCTGAACTCCACTCTTCATCATCCTCTTCATCTTCACTCTCTGATTCTTCATCCTGAATGTACCGCAGCACGCCAAAGCATAGCACTTAAAGTACTCACTCAGAGAGACACTGCAGTTGCGTTGCTGGGTAAACATTTTGAGCCCCTATCTCAAATGAGTTTCATGAAAAGTTTCACATACTTGAAAACGGACAGGTACGACGGCCTAGTCACACCAAGGCTGACAGTTTTAATCTGGCTGAAGTTCAGACAGACAGTTTTCCCAGGTCACACAGTTTACCTGCCATAGCTCAAAGTCTTGCAGTTCTGATGAACTCATAAATAAATCACTTTTAGTTTGCCTGTATCTTGGGATGAACTAACATGCCTGACTGTTCTTCAAATTATTGCAAGATGTATTGAATCATTTAGTTAATATAGTAATCACATCCAAATTATAGTTTACATAATCCAGAGTTGAACAAAGACAGACTGTGCCCTATCACCAGGGGGTCCTCGCCCTCCCGCTGTCGTACCACGGCTCCCTTGAGGAATTTCTTGGCATCTGGAGGTGGCTCACTGATGGGCTTCTTTTTCAGAAAAGCGCTCCTGTTCTTCACAGACTTCTCCCCTTTTTCCTCATCCTCGTCACTCTCCGAGGATGAACCTAGGACCCCAGTGGAAAGAAGTGACTGTGTTATTTCATGTTCCGCAACCTTTAGGCAGTCTTTCGTCAATATAAAAGCCGACAATGGCTGTCCCCCATGTGATCCTGTTTACAGAGCACACTACAGACAGACAAGCCTCCAAACCAGAACTTCCCCCAATGACAGACACATCACTTCAAATTTGAACTCACTGTTCAAATGTGTTACATGCTATATCTGCATAAATTTGTCAACTTTGCAGCAAGACAAAAATATTACGGATTTATTTCACCTGCTGTTTCAGAGGCTCCGTTATTTAATAAAAATATAGACCCCAATTTTCACGATGATGCATTGTTCGATTTCAGATCACTACTAAATTTCATTGTGCAATGACAATAACGGATTCTATTCTACAGGTTTTCCACACACAACAGTTCATGCGTCTGCCAGTTTCCGTAATGCATTATGGGAAATCTCTAGTGTACTGCCCTATTCATGGGGTGCCACAGATATCCAAAACATGACATGTAAAAAAGAAATTTGGCCCCCCCTATCACTTTCAGAGAAATATCACACCACCTCACCTGACGGCCATTCGTCCTTCTCCTCTTCCTCGTCTGGCGACTGCTCTGGATTCTGGCGGCAGAGAGGATGCGTCAGACAGCAGCTAAGTGTCATTTCAATGTGCTGGCCGTGCATAACAGAAGAAATGAGGCGAAACATGTTGTAGGTGTGTCGTAGAACAAACAGAACAACAACAAGGTCAAACCAGAGGCTTGTTAAGCCCAAACACTGGTTTCACTCCGGCTGGCCAGAATTCAAACATGACCTTTTCATTTTAAAAGTACCGTTTAACTGCTCTCACAAAACAATTTTGCTACACTGGACACTGAAACTGCATCAAGTCAGTAGATGCAGCTGGACCAATTAAGTTAGTAGTATGACAGCAAATTGAGGAATGGGTCACCCTTTTTTTTTTTTGATGGATACTAATTAAGACTGTGCTTGAATTCTCTGCGCGACCAATTAACTCGAACAAATAAGCTACTGCTTAAAATGTTAATTTTCGCCCAGTTGCACAACAACAGACCTCCTTGTAGCTGGCTATGTCATTCTCAAAGTCCCGGTTGTATTTGCGGATTTTCTGTCGAAGTGTGCTCAGGGCCTTGGCATTGTTCTTGTTCATCTTCTTTTTCCCTTCTTTATCCTCCCACAGCTGTAACCAAAACGGCAGGGTCACTATCGGTTCGCTACATTCCAACAACTGGAGTACAAGCTTCTGCATTACACAGAACTCATCCACTCTCAGGACACTAAAAAGATGACGAAATTAGAAAGGTCTCCCACACCTGATTCAGGTACTCCTCCAGGTCAGCCAGAAGTCTTATGTAGAACTTGGGCACACCCTCCTTGTCCACAATGTTCTTGCTCTTAACGAAGGCCCGACATAGCTGCTCAAACTCCTCCAAGCACTTCGACATATCCCGGATCTTCATGGCATTTCTGATCGTCTTGATCAAGTTTGTAAGCTCCTCGAACCTGGGGGCAAAACTGGCCTGTTAGCATCCTGGCGGTTGTGAGAACTAGGCCAACAGTGGAATGAAAAGCAGCAGGGAATAACACTGGAATTATGGGTGTCAGCAAAGCCCAAGTTAAACATCTTGTGCGTTACAGGCTAAAACGCGGGTGTGCTGCCACCCCCAGACCAAAACAGAGCCTGACTAACAGCATGCCCTATAACATTAGGCCAGTGTGTTTACTAGGTAACTTATGTGAATTGATTTCAGGCAAAAGCACTAAGTATCTGAATCTCACTAGAAGGGCTGTTATTCTGCCAAAGGATAATTTATCCTCTTCTGAAACCTTTCCTTAAGGTGTGTGCCTAGCAGGACAGCAGTAATCCCAGGTAATCATTCAAGCAATCCTTAGCACTACATAGTTAATCAAACAGGCACACACAGACAGTAACTGCATGCCCTATTTGCTGGTATCGATGTTTCAACAGTAAAACAAGCTGCCCGCTCTTTTGAAAAGGAATTAAAACGGCTTCGTTTAAACAGTGACGCAAGGAGCTAATATGGGTTGAGTACTACAGCAAGGTTAATCCTGGGACTCAAACCAAGAACCACTTCAATCAGAGTCCACTGTATACTACTTGCATGCTCATACTGTTTTTAAACAAGAAATTTTGCTTTATGAAGGAATTTTTTTAATGTGTACAATAAAATTAAATAAGCCCCCAAGTGGTTACACACGCTTTAATAAAACTGACCGCTTGTCCTTGGCGCTGCGCACAACCCGCTTGGTATCCTCTTCATCGTCGCTGATCAACAGAGACCTGAGGAAAAAGGGTGGGTGAGAAAGACCAGGACGGAGCAGAGAGAGCTGGGCAGAGGAATCCTCTCAGAGGCAAAGTACTAACTGCTTGGTGAAGGTGGTCCCGGTGGCTTTGGGAGTGATCTCATCTCCAGAGGATGACTCCTCTGTCTCACTGTCAGATCCAGTCGCAAAGAAACGAGACATCGCTGAAGGCAGAGGTCACTGCATTAAAAAAATAATTATTAGGATTTTAGATGTACAAAACCACTGGTGATTGTCTGTCATGCCACTTCTTTTGTTTAAAATCTGAACCCTATGTTCATTTTCCACGTACATGTTCATTTTAGAGAGAAAGTGAGAAAATTGTAACTATTACACACTATGCTAAGCAGTGTCAGCCAAGATGACATAACCCGAAATCTTCCATGTTCTTGGGACATGGAACCAGAACGCTAGTAATTTCTTCATTTGCATGTAATTAAGTAGCAGGATCCCTGTCGTAGGAGCCTAAATACGCTTAATTGATTATTGTTGAGTGTATTCTTAATTCTTTTTTACCTTGGTGACGTAATGGATAGTCTGTAAATTAATATCGTTGCATTCCGTGTCGTCTTGACGACGGAATCCTAACTTTATAACTTTAATGTTTTGAAGTCATTTAACCCCCGTCAAAGACAAGTGTACTCTGATCTGTACTTGTGATACAAACGACCTACTAAAAAGGGAGTCACAGGTCTTTTGACCTTCGCCTCTCTTATATTCGGACTACCAAGAAATTAGAACGTTGTCTCTCTTATAAGATGACTATAAAGACCATTAATAAAACTTCAAGTGGTCTCCTGAATTAATTGCGAACGGATAGGAGAGAGAGAAGCGTCAACCATACGACTTCCTCAGAAGGACCTACACGCGTAAAAATACCAATTACTTACCCGTAAAAACGACAAACCCTAAGGAACACTTAACGGTCATTTTTATTAATTCACCCTTTAAATGCACGCCTCCAAAAACAGACATTACACATCCTTTAATCGGGGGGGGTGACCGACACCACAGAACTAAGAAGTCCTACAGATCATAAATAAATGAGCCGTGATGTGAGTAAGGAACTGCCGCTTCACAGAAACAGATCAGGCCGTCGCTCAAGAGGACAGCACAAGAAACTAGTTTAACAAAAATGACGGCGAGTTTAACAAAACTGGTAGTTTCCTTCCGTCTTCACTCACTCGGGAAGAATCCTGACATGTCCGTGTACCGCCTGTTTACACTCTAAACATCGATAAACAGGGCTGCTTATATTTTTTTACAAACTCCAATTAGGAAACAGAGCTAACAGAACCGCTGCTGTATTCTAACAAGGAGCTAAGAAGGCCCAACCTAAACAGATGTAGCAATCAGAAAGCCAAAGCCAAGAAGACTTAAGACTGCACGAACCGAACCGAACCTCGTCCACCGTATAACATGACCGAGAACATACGAAACGACGACCATGAACGACACGCGTTTTATCGGCGCGGCCAGCAGGCCGGAGCGCCCACACGGCCTCAAAAACGCTACAGAAACCCGGCGCTTCTTACTGAACCATGATGTTAAGGCCTCTACCTGCATCCACGTACAAAACTGTTAGCTCTGCTGTATTTTTCCTCAGTGTAGAACGTTGTCAAACAGGCGTGTAGATATTTCCACTACGGATGCGTGTAGCGAGACACTGCTTTAGCGGCCAGGCGCCCGGCGGAAAAGGAAGCGACGGCGATCCCCGGTGACTGACGGGAAGTGTAGTTTAATTGACGCCTGCGCACCATAAGGCAGCCTCATTTTGTTCTGCACCGGCTTTCCCTCAGAGACACAACCCCGGCTGAATCTGAGCAACCCCTGTCGAAACTAATTGGTTATGACTATTATTTGTGCAGTTTCACGAGTTGACTCCGTGTCGTCTTGACGATGGAACCCTAACTTTATAACTTTAATGTTTTGAAGTCATTTAACCCCCGCCAAAGACAAGTGTACTCTGATCTGTACTTGTGATACAAACGACCTACAAAAAAGGGAGTCACACAGTCTTTTGACCTTCGCCTCTTTTATATTCGGACTACAAAGAAATTAGAACTTTGTCTCTCTTATAAGATGACTATAAAGACCATTAATAAAACTTCAAGTGGTCTCCTGAATTAATTGCGAACGGATGGGAGAGAAGCGTCAACCATACGACTTCCTCAGAAGGACCTACAACCAACGTGCATTCAAATTCTCTTAATTGAAAATTTTGTACCATTGTGTTATGCAAACCAAAACCCTTTGAATTTACAAATTTGTCTATGAAACTTTGAGCTTATCACAATCACACCAATGGAGGCTTTCTCCAAGTTTTTTATATTTTATAAGTAAACTGGGGGGGGCAACCACCAGGACAGGAGCTGAAACAGACCAGTCTGAAACCTGCATTGCACCAAATTTGATACTTGATTGATCATCTGCAAGGGCAAATGTTTTTTTTTCCTCCCCCTCACATTTTGATGCCACCCACATTGGTCCCAAACTATGAAAAAAAGAAATACAAGCTGTATTAAAAAAGGTACAATTTATTTTCATAGATCAATAAAAGTCAATGATTTCCATGGAAAGATTGGTCAATGATATGGGAATAGGTTCTCAGCTTGGGTTGTTTCCTGAACTAGTTGAACGCAGAGCTACTTCCACAGTTGTTCCACCACAAACAAACAGCCCAAAAAACCGCTGACGGACATTTATACCACCACTGTTTGAGATCAAAACGGTAACATGACCAAACTGAAAATCATCCAGTTGCCTTTTCCTCACAGGTGAAAGTGAAGATGTTTAAAGAAAACTAATGCAAATGACACGTGCCACTCTTTGTAGTTCTGCCGTTCCCTAAACAAGAAGCTCTGCAATATCATTCGCTGCTTGACTGTCCTCAAGTACTCCTCTTAAAATTGTTAGGAAACGGCAGATGAGGGGCACAGAAGACATATGCAGACGTTTTACAATGGTAGCACAAGAGAGAATGACAGTGAACAGAGAAAGGCATGTAGAATCCAGGGGACAAACCACAAGAGGGAGAATATCTAATACGGAGGTAGACAAGAGAAGAAAATACTGCGCATAAGAGGACAATGTAGAGAAACAGTGCAGTGGGAAATATGCAAGAATATTAGAATGTTCTCCTGTGGTCTGTGTCATGACCAACTCTTCAAGGTCACAGAAAGTAGTCAGCCACTGGCTTTTTGGAAGGGATGCCCCTTGTTTCCTGTGGGGCAGCTTCAAAAATGATGAACTCTTTCTGCAGATGTTCATCCAGCTCCAATATTGCTGCTACATTCCCACACCTGAAAGAGAATCCATGCAGAACACAAGCGTCAATGGCTAGGAGCTTGGAAGTGAAATACACTTAATGGACATCAGCACGCAAGGAAGACAGCACCTGTAGCAGTAGTTTGGTGCTGACCACACAGTCAGCACAGTCTCATTGAAGTGCCACTTGTACCCTTCCATGACAAGCTGGTGGGCCCTGCAGATCATGTCAATGTCATTTGCAGCATTAAACTGGGCAACAACGTCACTACCAAACAGATACCCGGCTCCTCTGGGACTCACACCCCACCCTGTTGTGTCTGAAAGGGAAAGGCAAGAAGAGTTGGTTCATATGAACACACAAAGAGGACAACACCTTTTAAACACCAAATAATAATGATATTCAACTAGGGGATTTCTTACCCTCTGGGTCAGACCATAGCAAGTCACACATGGGCCCATCATGTGGCACCTCTTGTTTCCTATCAATGGTCCTTATCTGGTCCAGAGTTTGTATAGAAGGGGAGAGGCCACCATGCACACAAAATATCTGAGGACGAAAATAAACCAGACTGTGAAGCTATGCACTGAGGCCAGCACAATTCCAGAAGACAATTTCCTTGCCAAGTAACACACTTTTGGAAATCTGATCAAGAGCACCGTTCTACAATTTAAAATGCCAAAGAACAAGGTCATTTCAAAACACAGTATACGACATTATGGATAGGAGGGTATACAAAGAAAAATACTAACCTTCCCGTCAATAATTGCAGAAAGGGACAAGTAGTCAAAAATCTCCGTACAGTATCGCCACACAGTTACTGACCCATACTTCCTTAGACATTCATCATAGAAGCCATACACCTGTGTAATCTGCCTAGATTCATGGTTGCCTCTTATCAGTGTAATTCTGTCTGGATATCGCACCTGAGATGTAAAACAAGGACGACAAACACATTTAGCCACACAGATAAAGCAGCCTATTCAAGAGTTAGTGAATCAAGATTAAACCACAAATTAGAGCGGATTTAGATTCATGGCTAAATTCAAAATGCACCATTTCACCCTTGGAAATTATTTTAGACAAGTAACAATTTGATAGCATTTCACTCCAGTTAATACTTGTGTGTCGCATTATCAATCATGACATAAGGAACACAAATGAAGTCTATCTTACAATGAAAGGGTTAACAGAATTGTCAAATTACCTTAAGAGCAAGGAGAAGGAGAAATGTCTCCACACTGTAGAATCCTCGATCCACAAAATCGCCCATGAAGAGGTAATTTGTCTCTGGGACATCCCCACCTACCTGTTACAAGTATATGATATACATGGTAAATTAAAACATGAAATACTGGTAGAAAATATCATGAAAATATTGTTCTGAAACATTGCTACCTCAGTGCAATTATGGTAAACTCCCACTGTTCTACCAAAAACTGAAGATTCTGTGCAACTAGAATCCTGTTAAACTGTAAAATAGGTTGCAGACAAAACGGTCCATGCATGAACCGCACGTTTTCAACAGTTTTGCATAAGCCTTAGTGTATTACTCACAGCACATAAATAGACAATTATTCACATGCTGGTACTGATTAAAGGAGCACCAAACGATATCTACAACGACCAAGAAACTGCCAAAAAAAAGGCATCTTCACAATGAAGTGATCACAAAATATCTGGTCTTCACACATCACACACAAGAAAAGCTACTATATTCCTGCACACAACTGCTGCGTGTATTCACATCTTGCTTAATAAATTCCACATACAAATATGTACATAACGCACACACATGCATCAGAAAATTAATACCCCAACTTCAGGATTAGCTGATTCCCCAAATATCTCAGTCTGGAGTAAACTTAAAGCCTATCAGAATTCAGGCTTGACTACAGGATTTGTTCAGCCCGCTTTCTGGAATGTCCCCCTGGACCCAAGGGTAAGGGAAACAGGAAAGTTACTTACTCTGAATAATTCCTTCAGGTCATAAAACTGCCCATGGATATCACCACATACCTGGTTTAAAATAAAAATACAATTACCTTGTGGAATAATACCATAAATGTGCAGATTCAATTAAAGTGCTACTTACAGTCACCGGAGAGTCAACTCTCTGAACATTGCTTTCTTCAACAAGTATCTCCCTAAAATGAATACAAAAATCACATTAAAACATTAAAGTGCATCCCACATAAACAATGAAGGTACTGGGAAAAACACCTAATTTCAGGCACAAAAAGGTCATCAAATACCACTTCAATTTTTTAACAATACATATAAAATACACTCAGTTCAATTCTCATGCTCACATTAAATTTACAATACCAAGGGGTGAGCACAAATGACCTAAAGAAAAAATGCACTATATTACAATGAAGGAAATGCACACATTTCATAATTGGGCTAGAGTAACATAATAGAGCTGAAAACGTAGTCTCAAAGTAGCAGTGATGGACAGAAAAGTATTTGTGCTGAACATTGTTTCCAGAGAGAAAAGATCAGTCTTTACCTGGCTTTGGCACACAGAGCCTTGACCTCGTTTTCTTTGATGAGCTCACACCGCCTGAGCTGGTCAATTTGTCTGTCTAAGTCACTAATGTCCCCCATGGTCAAGAACAGATGGACAGTACCTCACTCGTGTCACCGTTTCAAATTCTGACTAGGACTGGCACACCAGCACTGTATCATTGACATACAAACACACACTTTACAACACAAACAAACTAGTGATGGCCTCAGACCCAAATTAAAAACTAAAAGAAAGGGGGAAACAACGGCGGGCAATCCAGAAGGATGACAACCTGTATAAAAAGAAAGAAACTATTAATTGACAACCCAAGACGTCAAATTAAACTACTACGTCACGCTATCGCAAAACACTACGTCGGCTACTATACCCCAAGAGGTGATTTCCTGTGACACTAATAGAGCTATAAAACAAAGGGCATCACTGTTTTAATCTGGGATCATACAACATTAATCATTATAAAGTTCACATACCAAGTTACAGTACGAGTAATGGAAATGCGAGGATCGTCACGATTTTAACACGGACATTTCTAGAGAGAAGTTAAGACGTAAGGAAGCGATATTCGATTGGCCTGGATGTTTAAATACGTCAGGCCAGTGAATTATTGGTGGCGGAAAGCGTATTTTATAAAAATCCACTTTAAAATTCTTAAGGACAATTTCTACTGGTAAGCAAAGGCAGGTAACAGCTAGTCCAGTTAAATACGCCACACACCAAGCCGACATTTGCCGCGAAATGAAAAATAAAGCCGCACAGCCAGTTAAGATCAGTCTTAATGTTTAAATCGGGATTCCGAGTTTAGGATACGCGTTCCAGCTCAACTTAGCCGAGAACGTCGCTAGCTAGCTAGCCAGCCAGCCAGCGGTGTTACGACGCCGCTTCACTGAAGTTGGTTTGGTGTTGCCTGGCGGAACTAAAGTTCTACACGGATTATGAACACCGACAGGGCTACCTCTCGCGTACTCAGTTAAGTTTAAAAGCGGCTTAAACACCGTCGAGGGGCCGAGGAAGACGTCGAACCGTTAGCTAGTCAGCCAGCTCGTGCCACTTTAGCCAGTTCACAACAACGAAAAAAAGGCCCAGGGAAGAAAAAAAAAAAAGCCGACGAGAGCCATATAAAGCAGCTACATGCGACGGCTCTCACGACTCGTAATACTAACGACCACTAGCAGAAGCCTAAAACCCTCGTAAAGCCTAAAGTTAAGTTACCTCTTTGAAATACGCTTCTTTTCCCGGTTTTCCCCCGCTTCTTTTCACAGCGCCACTGAAGCCGTGGCTGCTGATAGCTAGCGCCCCCTCACGCGCCAGCCCCGGCATACACACTCACTTCCGGTGCTAAGCGCTCGCTCCGCCCCCCAAGCATCCGGTCCTGCGCTGAATGTTGTTTTAATGAATGCTCTTCATTCTCATCTGCGCCCCCTCTCGTTAAAGACTGGATGGGCAATAAATATTTTACACTTGTAAAATACAGTTTGATTTTATTTCGAAATGAACTTAATGATTTAAGCAAATGGCACAGGTACTTATATTTACAGTTGCCGTTTTACTATTCAGCTGATATACTACATTATATATTATATACATACAGACATGAACAGAGTATACGGAAGAAGTGTGTGCAAAGTACATTTGTACTAAATAGCATTTTACATTTTTAAAAACATTTTCAATATTTCATGTAATATATGAAAATGGGCGTTTGTGTCATTCTTTTATGAGTACATGGAAGACAATCTTCAATTTTTTTTTTTAATATACACAGAGTCAACTTCACAAGGGGCACATCCGGGGATTCCAAAAGAAAGACGAAAGAACATTGGTGGAATCAAACTGCTGTACCATTCGTAACTGTTTCTCGAAATGCTGTTATAAACTTGCCTGTTGCATGGTCAGTATTTCTCAGTGGGACAGCAGCATTCTATCTGCTAAATTCCCATAGTGTAATTTTATTTTTTTCTGACCGATGCGGGATTGGACAAAACCACAAGTCTATGGGACTAATTTGTGAGACATGAGAGATATTCGTGAATGTACACTAAGCGTTTTAAGGAGAACTCAAATTATTTCTGAAAATATTCAAAATAATCAAAATTCAAATTAACTATATGGACAACAAAATCAGTTTGCTGGGATGTTGTTAAAACCTTAATTTTACAAGATTAATTCATTTAAACCGTATGTCGCATAATTAAGTAGGGATATTAAGGTAATATATTTTCCCCTGGTCACACGTTCTATATAAATATTACAAAAATTAAAAAAAAAATTATATATATACATTTTTATTTCTTCATTACTGTTCACATTTGTTTAAACGTTTTTGGTGCTTGAAGAATTTAAGACTGTAAACATTCT
>JAACJT020000075.1:23015345-23041369 GCA_009936485.2 Gymnarchus niloticus
AGGGCTGCTCATTCATCTGCACTTAGGGCATCCTAGTCCTATACTACCTTAACTCGCAATATCAGCTGGATTTGCGCTTTGGTTTACAGCTGGCATCTGCTTTATCGCGTATGAAATGGTCGGTAGTTAAAAAAAGAAACAAACAAACAAAAAAAAAAAACTGTACAGACTTACCAAAAATCCCCAGAACGTCTGTTCCACGCGAGAAAATAAACTCGGCTGAGAGTCCATGATGTTTAAATACTAAACTTTTCATAAATTTATCTCTAGGAACCGTTTCTGACAGCTGGTGTTACTATCTGTACTGATCTTACTGAACGGCAAGAAATATATGGAGCAACAAAATGTATTATTACAAAGATGAATAGTATTAACTTAAAAACTCAACTACGTTTCTCCAAATTCAACGCTCGATATTTGGGTAACATCTTTTGAGTCAGGATGCGAATATTTCAAAACTCACGCCGTCTTCAGCCAAGCTAAATTCACAACAATCATTTGTCCGAAGTAAGGTAAGTTCCTGGTGTCATTAAATGAGGAAGAGAGAAGAGACACCGCGGAGAACCCTGGACACCACAGTCCGTCATACTGAGGGGGAATTCAGGTGCAGCTTTCGACACAAGGCTATCACCCACGACGTGTAGTCATTAATTCATATTTCGTGAAAACCTGAACGTGCATGGGAGACTCGGAAATTGTGCGACTTTTTTTTTTTCGTGTTAAACAGAAGTCTGGTTTAAGTTTGAGTTATAGTCTTAAACGTGAGCTGGAAACTATAGCCCGGACTTCCTCATGAGAAGTAAAACCCGCGTTATATGTGGTGATCGAGGCTATGTTTTAGTTCCTCGTCCCTCGCGCAGCTATTAAACCAAAACGTTTAATTACTTATAGCACTTAGTTACACCGACTACCTTGACGATTACAAAGTTTACTTGGATGTCCATCTATGGAAATGTATAGGCTTGTGACCATGGCCTTCTCTCGTTAACCTCAGCCACACCCCTCATCTATGAAAGTTGAACGCGGGCTGTCTTTTTCAACACAGTACTTCATAGTAAAGGAGAAACACCATCGAAACACTTAGACTGCCTGAGTCACAGCTTGCGGGCTATCATGTGGTTAGACTACCCAGGCTGTTCTGGAACTGCCGATACAACAAAAGCACAAATTACAAACAACGTGTATTGTATCTATCCATAATGACACTCCACAACCAACTCCTGTATGTACTTTTCATTGAAGCTAACATAATTTTTACTGCATCGTAAATAAACTAAGAATAATAATGTGACCCGAAACCACCTGAATAACTGTATTATAATATTGTTTTTCTAAGAAGTAGAGAACGTTTTCTCTGCTAAACAGAACACAACGCTCCAAGTATACAGTAAAAAGTTACTGTCATTTCCAAAATATTTTATGATTACTTTACCCTCTGGTATTTCTACAATACAGATGGTGATGGTGGAGATGGTGGTGGTGGCATGGAGGTGGTGATGGTAGAGATATTGATAGTAGCATGGAGGGGGTGATGGTGTCATTAAGGTGGAGGTGTGGTGATGTGGCATGGGGGCGGTAGATTGGACCTCAGTCTTCCTAACAGTCTCTGTACAGCCCTGGTTCCTTAACCCCTCCCTAATCAAGGACTTCCTTCAGTGCTCCACATCCCCATGATTGCCTACCTGGGTGCTGCTCATGAAGCCTGCCGATTGACTATAATGGACTTGCTCCTTTCTGAACTACTGTTCTTGGGTCCTGTCTGCTCACGCCGATCTGCACTTGCTTGGTGTTTTGACCCCTAATTCTTGGTACTGGTCATTTCCTGTAAATCATTAAACCTGCTCGCTCTGGACTTCCCTCTTATAACTTTTTGATTACAGCTCGTAATGTCCTGTCCTCCTTGATTATATGGATACTACTTGCACCTTTAATGGGCACCTCGGCCTTCAGAATTATGAGTCTTGCATAAACCACAGGTGAGCAATAAAGTCTATGGATTTATCCTACGCATGTTTTTCTTGCTCTTCTCATGATGGGACAGGAAGTAGATTTTCACACGATCACATTTTTGTGCAGCACATTTCAAATGCAAAAATTATAGAGAAAAAAATTAGAGAGCCTCGTAGCATACAGTGGAGAGACATATATTTATGGAGTAATACTTTTTAGGCCTGTCTTGAATCCTGAAATAGTCTACACACTGTACTCAGTCTTTAGTTTAGATTCGGCTAATTCAGGTACCAGTTTGGAGAATGTAGGGGAAACTTTTAGCCTTAATATGCAACATGCATGCATACTGCAAGCTCATCTGCCTATATTCCTGGATTAATTTTGCACAGAAACAAAAAAGAGTTGACAGAATAAACGTGTTCTTCAAAAAAAATGTCCAGAAACTCCCTAGCAGTTACTAACTTTTTTACACACTTTTGCATTTTTTCATAAAAATTTTAAATACTCATACAGTGCTAATACACAGAGTACTGCCACTACGCATGCATCACACCACCATCTTTATTAATACAACTTCCAGGAAAATGAATGTTGGCATATTTATATATGACTGAATAGAAATTATACTATGTGCTTTGCAGAATTCAAGCAGATTTCAAAGATGATGTTTATCAGACTGTACGGTGTGTGAGCTTAGGAAGACAATCACTCCTGTGAATCTGAAAAAAGGAAAAAATAAACAGAGATCAACAACTGCAAGGGAAATGTCAGTCAGCACAAGGGATCAGAGCTTAGTGTGGATAATTTCACAGAGCTCAAGTTATTTATAACATTTCCTTGGGTAATCTACGGTTTCTCAGTCTCAGTCTTGGGGAACCATTGTGTATGCTGGTGTTTCCTCCAAGGAGCCTTTCATTAACAAGGCGTAATGTCAAATTTATACATGTCTAGGTCTAGACATTGGACAAAAACATGGAAACAGTTAAGGACTGTTTTTGGCGAATGAGCTTTTAGGTGTAGATACATTTCAAAGAAGGTAACGGAGAAAATACAGCAATGCATACAGGCTGGTCCAACAATAAACAGATTTCAATTACTAGTTTTATTATCCCTTAATTATTGCAAATTTCAGCAAAACACCAAATAACAATTGTAGCACTACTATTGAAATGGCATACCACATTATAAATAGTTTTATTTTATTAGCATAGTCAAGGCAGTATTAATTACCTATCCATGTCAGGTAAACAGGTATAGGAAGTCCAGGGTGAGTGACCTCCACAGTTACTCTGAGTCTTTCCCCTTTTCCCAAATTGACTATATTTATGTGGGAAAGGTTACTTTTCTTCTTCCATTCTTCCTGTTTCGCGTCCCCCTCCTCTCCTCTGTGTGTCACACGTTTCAGCACTGGTGATCCAGGTCTATTTTTTGTTTTTTTAATCCACATGTGCGCTATGTCATCCATAAATTTCACGCCTACTGGGTCATAATCTGAGATGGCATCCATTGTTCCTGCATTGTTCAATAGCAATTTCGTTATTTACAAGCTTCGCCTTGCAAAGACAATATGCATTCTAATTACAATATTTCTTGTAATTAGGGTTTCTCATCCACTTTATTCCAGTATTGAAAATAACAATTTAGAAATGTCAATCCGAATATGTCAGAATGTACAGTATTGCCATCTATTAATCTGACACCCATGTCCTCCATGCATGATGTACGCAGGCCCCTGATCAGGCCTAGTGATGAGGAGCACCATGACATCTCACTGAAAGGCCCTTACTCTCTCTAGTCCCCATGCTGTGAACGTGTGCCCCAGGACGTCTTTCTGTCCCTGTCCTCTTCTTTAGGGTACATACGCTCCTCAGTTGCTGGCTCCCGTTATTCCCTTCCTCCTCACTTCCTGTCGAGATGAGGGGCGACAGTACAGTGCCTCCTGCCGCCCACAAAAGGCTGGCGTTAGGGTACCCCCCCGACAAGACCAGAGAAAACACCCCGATAAACTCGTCTTCCCATTGGACGGAGAGCGATGACGGAATTAAGGGAGGGGCTGTAAAAGATGAGACACAGCTAAAAATTAATGTCTATACTTAGTATAATGCACTGTGCAATGATCTAATTCATTATGATTTCATGAGAACAAGGGGGTGTGATCACCTATATGTCTCTCCCACCATTGTTTTTCTATAGGCTCCTGTAGGGAGCAGTGCATCACTCTGCAAACAGTATATCTGCCTTTCTTCTCCACCTTTCCCTCACTGCTTCCCATCCTCAGAATGGCAGTTACACGGCAAGTGCTGGCGTCGGTAAGCAAGGGCCCCCAGACCTCCTTGCCTCCTGTTATTTCTCTCTCACCATCTTCCCACCAGGTGACTGAAATCTCAGGTGGGTAAAACCCTGTGATTTCACACCGTAGAGTGACAGATTCCTCAGGAGAGCTCGTTTGTGCGGGAGAAGGGGAGTCGATTTCAGACACGTGAGGTATTTTTATAAAACCTGAGAAAAGAATAAACTATAATGAATGCAAACAGCACATATATTTTCCAGTTTTGTGAATTTGGGTATGCTATATCACCCCAAAATAGGTTTTTGTTTAATCATTGAATTAATTTATTATCCAAGAGCATAAACTGTTTATCTGACTGAAATAACAATGTGTGGTTGAACGGAGATTTGTTTTAGTGAAGATATGCTGAGTAAGATGTCATTACCTAATTTTTTGCAGAATATACAAATCTACAGGTTCCTATGATGAAAATGGTGTATGACACTCTATTTACACACCCGTAGTCTCTCGTACGATCGGCAACTTTAGGGCCATGTGATGCACCGTGACCCAAATCTTAGTCTCGCTTTTTTCCAGTTCGCTCCGGGGCAGTCTGCACTGACTGACAGCGGAGAAGAGTCCCTGAGTACTGGGTTGGGGTGCGGAGAGAGATGGCGGGGGTGCTATGGGGCGGAGCTCTCCCCCCTGACAGAACCAGCGGAAGGTGATGAGTGCCGGGTGAAAGCGAGAAGCCTGTACTGTGAGAGTGACGGTGTCTGCAGAGTTGGAGGAGAGGGAATTCAGGAGGATGGCAAGGGGGGAACAAGTGTTAGAAGCCATGTTTACGGGACAATGATGGGAAGCTCTGGGGTTGCCTGTACCTCCAGGTCAAAAAACCCACTGTGCGGCTCTGCGCCTCTTGTTTACAAGTGGATGAAAGTGATAGCTAGCTGGTACCTGTGTGGTCAGCTGGTTCTGACAATTTAATCTCAGACACATCTGGTGCAGCTGAAAAACAAAACAGATTTAATAAAACACCTGCCCAGACTCAAGGAGAGGATTTGAGATAAGTAAAATAATATAAAATAGCATTTGGAAAGGGTCAGGGAGACACTGAGGGCATGGCTGTTCACAAAGGTAAAGTTTAACCGAACAGATATTGTAATAATGAAAGTAGTCCTCCTTGGTTCTACATTCAAGCATGTCTGTAAAGTAATTGCCTTTCTGTATAGCACCTTTCCTTAGTTATCCTGGCCGCAGCCTGGCAGGAAGTAATGAGTATTACCGGTCTAGTGGAATTGTAAACCAGCTAATGATAAATTAAGTAACTTGTTCTCTTACCTAAGAGAGTTAACTTGTCGGATACTCTCTCTGCCACCACACGGTCTTTTCCCTTGTAGGATACTTGGCACTTAAAGACAGCGCCTTTGTGAACTGCGATGTCGGGGATGAACGTGACGGAAGCGACCAGCTGCGGCGTACCGGCATTTCCCGGCTGAACGGGGCGCTGCGTGTGTAGCTTGTAATACCCATCTTTTCCATTTGGGGGCAGAAGTGGACTTTTCACGCTCGCTAGCGGAGAAAGGAGAAGACTTGAAAATGTGTCACGCAATGTAAAGAGGAAAAAAAACACAAAAGGGGGAATGGAAGCGGTTAATAAAGGCTGAAAGGGTTAGTTTAAACTGTAAAGCTGTGCATTTTAACGTATGAATTGATGACAGGTTACACTCATTACATTTTTCACTAAGCCCTGTCACCAAGGGTGAAGTCATCAAAAAAATTGACTTCAGGGGTTCCATACTACGGAGAGATTCTCACGTAGAATGCCTTTCAAAAATGCTAAAAGAGCTATGAAATTACTAATAAGTTGGTCATTTTAAACATAAATTTCAAATGTAAATGTTAATACACTCAAAAATAATAAGAAAATAAAAATCAAGAACACATAAACCTCATACCGCAAAGGAACTACAAAACCCCTTGGAAAAAACATACACGCATTATTAGCTTATTGATCTTCGAGAAATTCACAAAATTTTAGCGGCATCCTAACCAATTTTGAGAACTAAATGTCGCATGTTATCAACTCTAGTACATTTATATGAACTAGATTGTAAGGCATACAGTCTAGTACTAATAAATGAAGGACGCAAAGCATTAAAAGCCCAGCGGATGCCGCAGCACACCTGTAGATGATAAGCTGACTCTTCAAAAAACAGTGACAAATGACAATATAACTGTCACCAAAGGGAAAACATCGATGGCAGCAGCAATACTGCTGGTGCCAGAAAGAATAATCAGTTCACAGGTATTCATAGACAATCTGTTATTAGTTTTAACAATAGACGTCGTATTTATTTACTTTTCTTCTAAGATACACCTGAGATCCAGTTACAACAGGCTCGTACCTGTGGGACCTTCTTGAGACGTATCTGAGATGGGTGTGTCATCAAGGAACCAAATGACCTGCACCCTGTCCACCCTCCGACCCTCCACACTGACAGTCACTCTGCTCTCCTTTCCCAGTATGATTTGGGGGGGCAAGATTATTCCTGACACGATCAGAGACTTCTCCTTCTCTGGACACAAAATGACAGGAAATCAATATTTAATCCAAAACCTGCATTAAGACATACAGAACAGGACCATCCTAATCAAATGCACACAATTTTTCTGCTATGATAGGTAGTTTTGAACTACCAGTGCATGTAATATTTAATTTCTGCATTTATAGCGTTGAATAATTATGTGTTAAATAATGCCACTTGTAAAATAATATTTCATCCATCAGTTTTCTTTTGCAGTGGGTCACAGGGCTCCTGGAGTCTATCGCAGCCAGCCTAAGGTACAAGACAGGGGTACAACCAGGACAGCTTGCCAGAGCATCAGTGTGGTATATTCATTCACAATCATCACAACCAATTAGCTTAGCTCCATATTTTTTGTAATCCAGGAAGCCTAAGCACCCTGCAGAAAACCTTGTGTCACCAGGAGGACATAATCTCCACCTACAGATCAAACCGGCTGCAGTGTTATTCACTAAGTCAACTAGTTTAATTTGATTTATATTTACTAGTTCTCACTGTTGAACTTTAAGGCAGGAACTTGTGTATACATGGCGAGTGCATGCATACTTCCCACAGAGTCAGAATTGGGAATCAAACTGGAGCTGTTAGGCTTCAGTACTGAACAATGACTAAGTATACACCAATCTGATTGATGATTGCTGTTTGTTTGGGAAAAACCAAGGAATAATACAGGTCTTAAATGAAAGCCAGTGGAAGTGGTGGATGGTGCACCTACCCTCTCTTCTCCTCCACGAGAATCCAAAGCAGAGCAGGATAACCAATATCAGAGAAATGATCATAACAGCAACTGATGCTTTTGCCGACTTAGTCATGACTGGGTCCTGTGCTGTCAGAGACAGGGAAAGAAGTAATGAGAGAACCTGTGCTTACAGCGCAACGACACAAAATGGACAGAAATACGACACTGAAACATGGGATACCCAGATGTTAAAAATACCTTTTGGACCAGTGGCAGAGATGGTCATGGTAGCAGAAATTGGTTCAGAGACAGCAACGTGCCGCACAAGACACTGGACTTCACCACCCGTCTCTATGTTTTCCTTGGTTAAAGTATGGAAATGGCGTGTATGGAAGGAACCACCGGGGACAGGCTGGCTTAATGGTATGTTAGGTAAAATTGAGCCATTTTGGAGCCAGGAAACAGAGATTTCATCTGGATAAAATCCTTCAATATCACAGGAGAGAGTGACAGGGGAAGATTTTGAGAGGGTCGAGAGGGTAGAGAGGGTGACAGTAGGGAGATCTGACAGTAAGAAGAAAAACATCGTCAACTCATGGCTCTCATCTCACCATTTAGCTTCAGGAAAATTAAAACATCCATAAGTAACAGAAGGCTGGAAACTCAATGAATGAGGATCAAAGAAATGGCACAAGCCAGAAAGTATCAGGACACTCACATATTAAATTGAGACGGAACCCCATTATGGTGGATTCTTCTGTGGCAGTGTGTGTCACCACACAGCTGAAGTTCACATCCTTGTCTTGGTCCGTGGGTGTTAGCTTCAGACTGCTCACAGCCCAGAAGAATCCATCAATGGTTCGGTTGACTGCCGTCACCCTCTCTGGGGGTCTCACAGCCACACCTGAGCGAACCCAGGCGAAATCAACGACCGGAGGGGTAAATCGCTCTGCCTGGCATTGTATCACACTGGGCCTGTGGATCACCACCACCGTAGAGGAGATAGAGACAGAGGGTGGCACTGGTGGAGAGGTAAAGGGATCAGTTATAAGATGAATCTGTTATAATGGAGAAACATTCATAAATTAATAAGATATGCACACCAAATATGTACCCTTCCGGCTCACGTGCGGTAACCGTATGTTGTATAAAATGAAAAACTGAGATGATCGGTGACTGTAATCATTCCAGTGACCTCCAGGACTAGAACACAATACGATCCCCTCCACTTCCTACTTGTCCAACACATTTGAAGTATATCAGCACTCTCACCGAGCCTTAGATCGAAATATCCCCATTAAGGTCAAAGGCCCAGCTGATGTAACAGCAGGACATACCTATCATGGATAGTGTTACATTGAATGAGTAAACCACAGTATGGTTGTAGCTGATGATACACATATACTGCCCCTGTATGCTGGCTGAGACATTGTGCAGCTTCACTGAGAAATTCCCAGCCGCGAAGGTCCCTGCTTCCAAGCTGAAACCTTCTTTTGTCTGATTGCCGTCTGTCCCAGAAGCTGCTATTACAGAGCCGTTGTAGAGCCAGCTAACCCCCAGCAGGGAGGTGCTGAAGTCTGGCCTTCCCACAATTCCTTTCATGATGCAGGGCAGGAGTGCTGATGAATTAGGATGGACCCAGATATCTGAAAGGGAAACTGTTGAAAGATAATAAATCTGCTGCAGTCCAAGACGTGTGGTTAGATTAATTTGTGTCTCTTGAGTGTGAATGTGCATCATGTGACGGCTGGGCATCGTATCTGAGGTATCTCCTGTCTCATGTTTTGTGGTAGCCTACAGGGTCACGCTTACCCCTGTCCTGGTTACAGAAGATGGGTGGATAGTCAAAAGTTAAATCCTACTAATGGGAGAGTAGGTGCTGCATGTGACATCTCGTTGAGGATAATAATGGAAATTTGAAGGTCAACGTCCATTCGTAATTGTTTTTCAGGTACAACGTCACAGCGAGCCTAAAGCCTGTCCCATAGAGTGTGAGCCAGTGTACCATCAGTAGAGCTCCATGTCCTTACGGAGCATACAGACACACATGAAGGGGGGATCTAATTACAGTCTTTCATCTATACTGCCACGTTTTAGGGTTGTGGGTGGAAACGGAGTGGGAAAACACACAAACACAAGTAAAGTCCGCACTTGGGGTTCAGCCAGAAAACAAACCCACAAGCAAACAGGTGTGAGGGCACAGAGCTGTCAAACAATTCACCACAGCGCCATTAAAAACATTTCAATAAAATATATAATTCAAGGGCATAGTATCAGTGTTCATAATACATAATTTTCCGCCCTTGTCTTTGGAGAATTGGTGTTTCAGTGATTATTACACTAATGATAATGGGCACAGTCACAGGCGATATTTGCAAAAGAGGAGTTGGCCATGACACGTAATTATTAAGAACTCAAAACTGACAAATGAAATCAAGTCACAACAGTTAGAATAATGCCGGTGACTGAAAGCATTTGTACCTGAAAGAGGGATAAATAATGTCAGGACAACAGAAAAAAAAAATAAAAAATATGTTTTAAATAATCATTATTATAAGGGCTACTGTGATTTTTCATTATATTTAAAGCATATGTAAATATGGGGAACTCCTTTAAGCTTCATATTTGACTCATACAAACTAATGCCTGGCATTTCCAAAAATCTGAATCTCTTTAATATTGCATATAACTGGCTTAAACAATAACTGCAGATAATGCAGCTACAATTTTTACAGTGTAATAGATAATATCTGTTTGGCAGACATGTACTGAACAGTTTATTGTCAGGCTTTTTATTGGCAAGAGTAGTCAATAATAGAATGGAAACAGGCAGGAAAGGAAGGTTATAGGAAAATCCATCAAAAATAAGAAAAGATCATTAAGCCATCTTCATGAACTAACACATGGTTTCAATCTCACTAAAACAAAACAAAAAAAAAAATGAATTAAAAAGTAAACAGGCCATTTCTTAGCTGTATGTCCAAAACTTCATTTCCAGGCAAAACATGAAAAATTCACACCGGTGAAGGTTAATACATTCTAAATACATTCTCGCTGCAAGTTTTAGATATTAACTGCTGCTACAGTATTATGGTATCTCAAACCCCACAGTATTTGCATACGTACAACGAAAATCAGCTGAAAATCTACACTGCTCATGTGTTTACAAAACCTTTAACAAAAAGCATGGTTAAAAAGTGCTTACCGTGTTTTATTACAGTCAAAATGCAACAGAGAAGGACTTTAAACTTCATTGCTACTGATTTGTGGGGAGCTCTGTCCTTATCTTTCAGTGTCGCACCCAGACATTCATACATATAAAGGAGAAAGGGGGAGGGAGGAGCCAGCAGGTGTTTAGAAATGGTGTCCTTATCTCTTAAATATACGTAGACTCAGGGACAGTACGTACGATATCTGTGCACTTTACTGGTGGAACAATGGTGTGTGGCATCTTGTCATGTTATCATGGGACAAAATCAATAAATCACAGTCCAAATTTTTAACTTGCATTAGTGCAAGAATTATGTAAAGGGAGCGTCGTCACACCTTTTATTGGTCTGCCTCTGTACTGTTATGTTCGTGTAGCAATAATCAATCTCACTTATTATTGTTAAATATTAACCAGGGGCAGGTGAGTCTGGTTTGGACTACAAGTTATTTAAGCCAATATTTTCAACCCGGATGCATCCAGTAATCTTCTGGCTGCTATTCCTGTTTGGGCTGGGGGGCTGAAGCCTACCCCTGGCAACAAATAGCACAGCATTAATTCTCTTTTTATCTTTAGTCACACTCTTAAACAGTTATTAAAATTAACTATGAAATGCAATTACTCACACGCATCCTTACGGCCGACACATGATGCCAGTCCATCGTAAAGCTCGCCTACAGACGCACACACACATCTTTGTATTTTTAACATCGTGAGGACCTTCCATGCATTTCAATGGGCCTAATCCTAATCCTAACTACGACACCCCTAACCCTAACCCAGCCCTAAACTTAACCATAATTAGCCCAACAAAAAACAAGAGCGTTGACTCTTTTGCTTTTTCAGTTGCATTCACAGATTTTTATAAACCTGAGTTTTCCCATGTGCGGACGAGAAAAATGTCCCTACAAGGTAAAAATGTCAGGTTTTTATTACCTCCTGGGGACATTTTGTCCCAAAAGTGCAATATAAACATGGTACACACGCACACGCACACACATGCACACACATACCAGAGGCAAAATGAAAACACAGCAAATATCCCATAAAACACGACCTAAAATGGGCATGTAACTGAATAAATTGACTGCAAAAGTCAGTGGAAGATTTCAGCAGGAATGGTCGACCAAGAATTACACAACAAAGAACGCCATGGTCAGGTTGCACGCGTAAACCCATCATTATGTAAAAGCATAACTTTGAAAATAAAGTGGTGTGATGAAGAGAGGGCTTTGGTCTAAGGAGCAGTGAAGAAAGGGAGCAAGTCATGGGGATGCGGCGCCCTTTACCAGGTTCCTGAGAAACGTTTCTACGGTATAGTTGTGACACACCTAAAGAGGCCAATAATCTTGGGTGCAAGGTTGTGGCAGCTGTCTGGGTGTGGGCTGCAGGTTTTTAGCATTTTACAAGTCTACTCAAAAGAAAACAACAAAGCATTTCTATTCGGAGAGAATATACTAAACTCAATCATGATAACTCACGCGCAGGAGTGTTCACTCAATGGCTTGCTAAGCATGAAATAATATACAGTATATTCCATATATTGTGGCAGAGTCAGCCACCAGATTTTAGCCAAATTCAACATGTATGAGAGGCTGTGGAGACGAGCAGTAAAACACCAAAAGTATGGAATTTCTTGTAAAAGAATGTTATCAAAAGTTCAGGATTTATAGAGAATCACATTGCAGTGAAGTTGCTCTGGTTTGCTCAAAGCAGCACCCTATTTTAGGGCCATTATATTTTTGAGATTGTTTGAGTTTATTTTGGCAGTATCACGCGTGACTAAATGCAGATAGTGCAAAGTCGGATCTGCTGAGCTAGTTTAGGATACAATATCACTCAAAACATCAGCAGCAAAGAGTTGTTTTTAAACAACACAAACGAAAAAAACTGACGAATGATTTTTGAATTTTTTTTTCCGTCAGACCTGTTGTGGAGGCCTTGGGCTAATCGATGTAACTTTGTTTTGCCTCCCTTTCCTTTCCTTGAATTTGTTTCACACAGCTTTCCAAAACAACGTGATTTCTGTTTTTTTTTATCATAGCGTGATGTACTAATGACATTTTTCCTGAACCCTTTTTAAAATAAAAGAGCTCAATCACACGGATACAATGTAAGGCCTTCAAAGGAATATCTGGGCCAAATGTGAGTGAGATACAGCTAATAAGAAATAGCGGATTCAACTAAGAGACAAAAAAGAAGTTTATATTGTTATCTTCTATTACCATTGTTTGTGACAGCCCAGGATGCAGCCTGCTGCATACCTTATGCTTCCTATCCTGCAAAAGCAGTTTCGAAAGATGGATGGATGAATGGATATTACCACTGTTAGCCTCGTACTTTTGTGCAGTAACTACAGGCAGAAAGCAATCGCTACTACATTTAGGGACTGGATTGCAGACATAAAAACAGAGTATTTGTTTTCTTAGCTTGCTTTGCTCTTGGATATGTTTCAAGCACTCAAGCTTAATATGTATATAGAATTAAGTCTTGGTATCATAACATTTTATAGTGAAATGGGAAACAGATATTAGTTATTGTTTGTATTATGAACAAATAATAATAACTTCTTTTTTCTGTGAGACCAAACCACTAAAACATTGTTTGCGAAGTCTATGAAAATGGATACCAAAGTCAAATTCGTTAGAGCTGTCCTGTAACTATTGCCTATACTCATCATGACCTTGTGTCTCAATGACACATTATATGTTATGTTGGTAATTTCTACTGATTAAAATGACACGTATAAAAGCCCGTGGCAACAGGATCTACAGTATATTAAAATATTAAAACTGCAAGAGCTAATTTGTCAAGTGTTCAGACATTCAGAAACCAGGGGGGCATGCTGCTTTCTTGGAAACAGGCTGGAGTTGCAGGTGATTAAAATGTAGAAATTCCTGTTTTTTGTTTATCCAGACACTGCATTTTGCAAGCTTTTGTACAAACACAAGGTTTTTTTTTTTTTCCACAGGCATTTTAAATTATTCCTTAGCTTTATAAATAAAATAATTTATTCGATAAACCTTCAGTTGCATTCATCAGGCAATGAATTTTTGGGAGCCATTTTTTGATGAGCAACTAAGCAATGGAAAGGATATATGTATTGTAAAGTTTTCTAATAAATATTTCAGGTGTGTAACATGGTATTTCAGTCTAACAAAAAATAAAAACAGCAATATCGCAAATAATTTACACGGGTAACGAACATACATCGTGATCACAGACTTTTAACACACATAGTGGATTAACACAGATGATGACATCAGCCGGTTTTACGCGTGCCTACTCCGCAGTCCCAATTGCACAGCTGCTGTATTTTTTGGGAACCACTAGGTGTCACTGTACTCATCCGTTTCAAATATCTAAAACTTCGGCTCTTTTTCTGATGGAGTCATGAAGAACCATCGAAAGCTTCACGAGGCTTCATCTGCCCCTCTGTACTTTTCAATCGTGAACTACCCTTTAAAGGTCCTACAAAAGCATCTCAACGGGGTTCAAGCTATTTTATTCTGTCTAAATGTCACTGAATTCATTTGACGTGTGGGAGGTGTCATCTGAATTCATCTCATACAGAAGCTTCAGCCAGAAATTCCCAGCAAACCCCAAGTGCTCATATGCATTGTTCCAGTTCACCTGGCCTCTTCCCCATGTGCTGTATTCAGCGCACCACCAAATGGTAATTGGTGGACAGCTCTGCCCTTCACTTCATCTGAGTATCAAAAACACATCAACTCAGATCACACAATTATGATGTCAACCATTGACCTTTGGTCTAAAGTGCTGTGGTACCAAGTACACCTATGAACACGTGTCCAGACATGGTGTTTATAACGGAAAACTCATGTTACCCAGAAGTCCAATAACCAACAGACCATTCACCCTTCCAGGTAACTCCACTGGTGTGGGAGCACTGAAGTCTCCCAGAATGTCCACAGAGTCTGCAGGTGTTACCCTGTTGAGTTTTTTGCCCACTTCCTCTGAGAAGACTGGGTACTCAGAGCTGCTGTTTGGTACACGCTCACAAACAACAGCTAAGGTTTTCCTGCCCTAACTGCAACTCACCTAGAAGTAAACTAGTTGTCCACGAGGAATAACTCCAGCTGCACAGCCCTCAACTTGGAAATTGTTAGTATCCACACACTCACCTGCACCTGAAGTCTTCCACCATGGGAAACTGCAGAGTAGGAGAGACTCCACTGCCGGTCAATTGGTTTAGCTCCAGAGGCCATGCTGTGCATGGAGGTAAGGCTAATTATATCTAGCTTATTTGTTTCTATCACCTGTAGTAGTTCAGGCTCATTCCCCACCAGAGAGGTGACATTCCATGTTCCCAAAGGCAGTCTTTTCTCCATTTGGGTCCTTCCCACTCATGCCTGCTGCCCAAATGGCCATGCACCCAACCATCACCTCTCATCTTGCTGTGGTGAGTCCACAAGATGGCACCACGTAGTCATTTTGTGCTGAACCCGGTCAAGTTAAATGGGTGACCCAGCCACCAGGTACTCGCTGGTGAAAATCACCCCAAGTCTGGCTCCTGGGGTGCGTCCCAGAAATGGTACTCTTATTCCTTTAAGTACCTGTCATTGGGAGTCTTTGTTGGACTATAGTGTGTCTAGCCTCTCCTCAAAGACGTGTTTGACAAGGGATGTCCAACCAGGAGCTCAGCTCAAGGTGACATATATCTGTGCAAGCTGGTCAGACAGGACAGCTGGAGTGGTGGGAGGACGTGGTAGGCCAGCAGACGATATGAGGATCTCTTGAATCCGAGCCTCCGAGGGAAGCACCCCATAAGAGGGGGGCACGGGGGCAAGAGTATGTATGTGAGCAGAGCAGCGATTTAAGGTGGCAGAATAATGGGTAATAAAAAATTAAACAAAGTAGCAAGGGCCCCGGCATGACTATATATGGCAGCATAACTATGAGGGAGAGACCAATGGGGACACAGGCATGAGGAATCCTTGAATGCCAGCACTCCAACAACACAGAACATGCAAAGCAGGAGTGACAGCACTGACAGAACAGTTCATCCAAAGCCAATGGCACTGATCCCCACCCAGCTCTACACCTCAGCCTATAGCTTATAGTTGGGGAAGGAGTAGCTACCTAAGGTCTCTGTAAGCTAGACTGAAGAGGTGTGTTTTAAGCCTAGACTTAAAGATGGCGAGTGAGCCAGATTCCCGCACTGCTGCTGTAAGACCATTCCACAGCTGCAGAGCTCTGTAGGAGAATGCTCTGCAGCCCAATGTAGCTTTGTTTACTCTTGGAACTAATAAATAACCCGCCCCCTGAGAGCAAAGCAAACAGGGGGGAGAGTAAGGAACCAAAAGCTTCTCAGCATCATTGAAGGACAACATTTTCCGAACCTTGGCTATATTCTTTAGATGGAAAAAAGCTGTTTTAGTGATATTGCTAATGTGAGCATTTAAAGACAGGTCTGGGTCAACTAAGACACCAAGATTTCTAACCAATGTGCTTGGTTTAAATAAGCATCCATTAAATTTGACATCAACCTGCTCTCGAAGCACTCTAGGACCAAGCAGCATAACTTCTGTTTTATCTTGATTTAGGAGCAAGAAGTTTCTGACCATGCAGCTCCGAATATCTAATAGACAGTCCTCAATCTTTGACGGATGAGGCAATTCACCAGGTTCAACTGATATGTATAGCTGTGTGTCATCAGCATAGGAGTGGAAGTTAATACCATACTTTCTAATTATGTCACCAAGTGGGAGCATGTACAGGGTGAACAGCAGTGGGTCCAACACAGATCCTTGTGGAACACCATATCTAACTAGTATGATCAGAGGGTTCACTGTTGACATTAACAAACTGGTAGCGGTCAGTGAGACATTTCCAAATTGTTTTGTTAAAAAGACTATGCATTTGCTAGAATTATGTTTGCTTACTTGTGCATAACATCCTAGCCTTGCCACTCGAATCCGGCTTCTCCTTGCATATGTGAGGAGGTTGCATGTTTTCTCCGTGTTTGAACAGATGCCCACTGGGTCCTCCAGTTAACTCTCACAGTCCAAAAATATGCAATATGCAGGTACACTGCTGTCCTGAAAGGGTGCCTGTCACAGCACCTACCACCCCTTTCTGACACCCCTCCCCTGTCTAATGCTACTTCCTGCCTCCCCCGTGTAAGAGATGACACCACCCCAACCCCCACCACTGACTGCACACCACTGCGAACAAAGTATGCTTAGACTTATTTTACATGCTCCCCTGCTTTGTGCCCTGTACTTCCTGAGACAGGCTCCAGGCCCACCACAACCCTGTACTAGATTAGTAGTCATAATTTATTAGTACAGGGTTCTACTGGGTGTACCACTATCTTGCAGTGGGGTTTGATCCATACTCCATCCTCCACGGATGAATGTTCATTTTTTCGTCCATCATAAAGGATTACAAGCAGTTGATTTACTTTATTCGTTTATTACATCAGAGGAGTTGTGTCATTTCAAGGGAAATTCCTTGAACCGATACAGAGGCTATGGGAGGAGGTTGAGGTGGGCAAATTCAGAACAGGAAGGTTTCGCAACACCGAAGTGTTCACCCTGAAGGGCAGTAAGTGCAGGGAAAGAGAAGGGAGTAGTTTCAAAAAACCAGAATGTGAAAACCATGAGGCTGTAGTTTACCTATTTTTGTGGGGAGTGCAGTTTGTGGACATTAAGTGAGATGGTGTTCAATAAGCATGGTTGGCCACAAACAAGGATTCTCCAGCGGCAGCTCCTTTGTCTCCAGAAGAAACATATTTCCCTACAGCAGCCTGGCTGTTGTTCTGTGAACGAAAAAAAGAGATTGGTCACAATTTAGTCACACAGATAGAATGGCTTTAAGCAGAGGCGGAAAGTTCAGGTCAAGAAAGTACAAATCCCGACCAGGATTTTGTATCAACCTGTTGCGTATAAAGAGTCACAGTCACAAAGTACGCAACTGGTTGGTTGAAACAAAATCCTGGTCTGGGTTTGTACTTTCTGGACCTGAATTTTCCACCTCTGACTTTAAGGTTTATCATCCCCGTCTGCGAGAAATGCATCAGCCAGTCTCACCACAGCTCTTTTTATGTACTCCTCTTGGCAAGCCTTGTTGTTCTGCTTCTTGCCCTCCCAGGCCTTGAGTGCAGAGGCTTGCAGGGCGCGACCAAAAGAGAAGGTCAGGGCCCAGGGTCTGTGCAGGGGACACTGGTTCATGGCATTCAGATTGATGGTGGCTTCTTCCTCACTTTGGCCTCCAGACAGGAACGTGATGCCTGGACATGGAAGGGCAGGGATTGCTCTGTTAAAAGTACTTCTATGTTGCTTTAAAAAAGCTTTTTTTGCTTAGAATTACAATATTGCACAAGTGTTATTTCTATCTAAAGATAAAAAATTGTCATACTTCATACAACTGTACATTGTAATTGAGCAACACATGCTGAGTACTCGTGACCCTTCACGGGACTTGAATTAGCAACCTTCCAGTGACAAGTTCAGGTCATCAGTTGATGTTCAGCTACAGCCAGTCAGGGTGTGGGTCCAGTATGTGTCTTACCAGGAACTGCAGGAGGCACTGTACGGCGCAGCGCGGTGACTGTAGCCATAGCGATCTCTTGGGGAGAATACTTGTGAGAGCAAGAATGGCCAGCTGTCACCATATTGGGTTTCAGCAAGGTCCCCTCCAAGTAGACGTGGTGGTCAGACAGAGCCTTGTAGACAGCAGCCAGGACCTTCTCAGTGACGTACTGACAACGTTTCAGGTCATGGTCTCCGTCGGGTAGAATTTCAGGCTCCACAATAGGGACAATGCCATGCTGAAAATTAAATCATTTATTGAGTTAAAAAGGGGTTACTAAATTTCCATGAAAATAATCATTAACAGGTCTATTAGACAGGACGTGGTGGCTCAGTGGGTAGTAGCATTGCCATGCACCTCCAGGGTTGGAGGTTTGAATCCCACTCCCTTTCTGGGTGTGTGGAGTTTGTATGTTTCCCCCCCACAGTCCCCAAGCATGTGTTGTAGGCTAATTGGCATGGCTAAAGTGTGTGTTTATGTATGTGACTGTCCCCTGTGATGGATAGGCTCAAGGCTACCCTGAATAGGATTAAGGAGTTTGGAAAGTGGATGGATCTTTTGTTAGACACAATCAATGATAAGTTGAGAACTCTGCATGGGTTTGTTGCTGCTTTTGGTGCCCAAGGAATATGCATTTAATTTTGCTGCTGTCTGTAGATTTTAAGAGCGCCAATCAGCCCTCACCATCTGGCAGATGCTAGCGTATCGAGCTAGCACGTTAGCATTCTCAATGATGGCCAAGCGGGATGGGGTGGTAGGAGTAATTTTCAGCACGCAGCGCCACTTGGCAAAATCAGCACCGTCCTTTTTATACTGGGCACAACGTTCATACAGTCCATCCAGGCCTAGAGCAGAGAAGACGAATGGATGATTTAAAAAAAAAAAAAAAAACAAAAAAAAAAACCATTGACTATAAAAAGGAGATCGTGAAATATGGAATGTTTGGGGGGAGCGGTGAATTCAGGGGACCAGCTGCTTTACACACCTACAACTCATTCTACTACATATAAAGCAATTTTGCTGTGTGTTAGAGAGAGAGAGATTTACAGGTCACCCCACCGTCTCATCCAGTAGGTGCCAATAAAACCACCCCATTCCACTCTCTAAACCTCATGTCCTCTGGGTCTGTTCACCCTGAGAACAACCATGTTTTTCACACAAATCTGAATGAATAATTCATCAGGGGCTAAGGACATTATAAAGGTCTTACCCTGGGTGGTAGTCTCTCCATTTGTTCCTGCCAGAGGGACCACACCCTTGTCGACCTTAATGCCAACCACGATACCCTTCTCCTTGATGACCTGGGGAAAGAGCTTTCCACTGTCATCCTTCTGGTAGAGTGTCTCATGAAAGAAGATAACACCACCAATGCAGGGCTTCACACGGTCATCTGCGGTGAAGAGGAGCTGTCTGTATTGCCTTCGGTTCTCCTCTGTGTTCTCAACATTGATGCTCTGGAAGCGCTTGGCAACACTGCCTGGTGGGTGCAAAGATTCAAAGAACGTCTAAGGGGTCCTGTGTAAATCCAACAAGGAAACTGACCTGATTTCATGCGACTGAGCGGTAATTATTTACCCGTAGATTCGTCAGCGGCAAGAATGCCTTTGCCCGGAGCAACGATCCTTTGAGCGATGTCACTGAGCTCCTTCTTCTGCTCAGGGGTGAGGAAGGGATAAGCGTGAGGCATTCTGCTCCTGACAGAGATGAATGGAGAATACTGAGCATGTTGAGAGGTTCACTGGTGACTCTAGAGTAATATTGACCATTACGTACTCTGTTTTACTAGAATTGGATAATCCTTCTACAGCAGGTATAGAAGTGTTTTGAAGTGGGCACAATATATAATTGAGAGCAGGATTGGGAGAGCAAGCATACAGTTGGGATTAATGGCCTTGATACAGCACCCTGAGCCTCAGTTCTCAACTTGGAGAGCAAGATGGGAGAATGGAAAAAAAAAAAAAAAAAAAAAATGAAATTCTCCACATGGGGTGAAAAAAGTAATGATTATTCTTATGAGCAATCTGCAGTTCAAGCAAGGTGTTTAAAACTGTGTCACTGAGGGTGAATATTTATGGATAGGCCTCTATTCAATGGAAATTTCCTAACTTTTTTGCTGAGAAATGTTACAGAGAGGCGGTTGTAACAGCAGTCTTTTCGACTGTCGCATGGTTCTGCTGACATTCATATGGTCTTTCAAATGTGTCTTGGGAACTTTGACAGGATGTAATACCTGAAGAACTCTGGCTAAATGGCACACGTTTCAGCAGACTTTAAGTTCACAACGTAAGGACAGGAGGTCAGCCTGTCATAGGGAACATGCACACACATGCTAGCACAAAAGCAAAAACACTTTAAAGATGCCCTGCAATCTAACTGCATGATTGAGCAATATGGGAAGAGCATGCAGACTCCACACACAAAGGGTGGGGGGGCTTTTACTATGTATCCAATGCATTTGCACTATTCAGGCCTCTGCACTTTCTAGGTTATGGGTCTCTGATATTATCCAGTGTTAAAGTGCAGGCATCAAACTGTGCCTGTCAGGTTTCATCTTTCTCATCCATGTTCATCACTCTTACCTGTGACCTTTACTCATTACATTTTTCTCAGCCTCCTGCACTCGTAAATGTCAGACTAAATATAGACATTTTATCTATCAGCCACTAGCACCAGCTCCTTTCCTCATTTCTCAACCATTGAGTCAGTGGTTGAGGCAGCCTTGCTTAATATATTTTCTGCTTTTGTCAGGCAGTGACAAGTAAATTAACAGACTGAAGTAAAACATTTCACATTATCTGGGGGCATTGACTATGCATTAGCTAGTAATCTTAATGTCTCCCTTTTATGACGATGCAAAGGATTTATTACTAAACAGGCTGCTCTTTCAGTGTTTACTTGCCTTCCAAGTTATGGTGACCTGGCTTGCCATGTTACACGCAAATTTAATTTGCGATCCAAGTTACTTTTTAACCGAACATTTCACAGCCTACATAACGTCTCAGGTACACCCGAGAGAAGAACTGCATGCAACCCCTGCATTAATTAACAATGGCATCTGGGCCAGTGGAATCTGTAGAAAATTCAAATCAAATTCGTTAGTAGTGAACATGCGCACGTATGAAGTTAGAAAGATTTGTGAGCCAGTGTTTGAAGTACTAAGCTAACAAACACTTTGGATGTACCATTCACTGGTGATTAAATGCTTTTGCAAGACAAAAAACAAAATTTCCAATCGAGGAATATAAAAAAAAAAAAAAAACAGAATTATTCCAGAGATATCCTCTCAACACTCACAATAGACAAACATCATGTTAGAAGTCAGCCCTAACAATCAAATTTTCATTTTATGCATGCATTTACCTTTTTGCTGAAGAGACAAGGAACAGCCGGATGGACTGACTGGAAAAGTGAAAGAGAGGAGGGGGCCAGTGAACCTCTGCGACAGCCTCCTTGTCACAGATGGCTTCTATTTATCAGCATATCCTGACCCCTAACATTTAAAATAGACTGGCTAATCTTAGCAATGTGCAGCAGCTGGAGAGGGGTGGTGACATTCGCAAAGAGCAACATAGTGCAGCAGGGGGAAGGGACGTGTGACTTCTGTGAAAGGTTTTTAAAGGTGAAGTATACTCAGAGCGGGATTAGGGAGAGTAAAGGGTTACACAGCGAGAATAAGAGTGAATGAAACTGAAAAAAAAATTAAGAAACTCGATGTGATAAGAGAAAGTATAGAAACTGTAGACTGCAAGTTCCGTGTAATTACAAAGAACGTGGGAGGAACATTTAAGAAGATGGAACAGTGAGAGAAGATCATGGAAAGGCTAGTAAACTAAGATGATACAAAGGAAAAAACCTCAAATTATACGTTACATACATTATATTGTGAAGCTTATTAAAAGTTCCCGAATGGCTCTTAAAATAGATCGAACAGTTGTCAGTTTCTGTCATGAATGTCCCAACTGAAGTAACCATTGAGTAGACAGATTTAAATACCAAACAGCCCCAAGAATTTTTCACATACCCTAGTTATAGAAAGGTATAAATGTATAGTGTGACTGTGAAAAAAAACTGATGTGGGGTATAAACCATAAAAACAAATGGTAGAATGGAATAAGGGTATTGAATATCAACACGTATACTGAATCATACAACATCAGTTTATTAATGTGGCATAGGGTGCTTGAAAATGATACATTTTTGTGTAGATTGTTGAATTACCACTAGATTGGTCAGTACAAGCAGTACCAGAACCTTGTACAGTTGTGGACATTCTTTATTTATAATTTATTAATTCCTCTCTTCGGTTAACTCTTGCTGCACTCTTGCCTTAACAACTATTTTCATTTTAATAGTGGTAATATTGACTTATTGAATAGGTTTAGTATTTTGCTATTTAAACATCGAACAAATGCATTATATGGCACCCTTAGTTTTGGAGAGATTACAGTATCTAGCTCACTAATGTTCTAGATGTAAATGTTAAAAAATAAAACAGAAGATAACGCAGCTTAGTTATTTAGTTACTGAGCCCCAGGCAATTGGCGATTTGCTTGAAATACCCATCATTTGCTATTAGATTAGTTTGGAGCTACAGCTGACCAGCAACAGCCAACCAAAAAGCTTCTTTCATAGGACGCCAAGCAAGGCAAAGTACACATGGATTGTTATGTTACGCCTTCTTTGAGAAACTCTATCTCTGTATATTGACACTCTTAGAAGACCTCTGACATTTTTAATAACCTTTCATGCCAGTGCCAACTTGTGGTTAAAGTGGGGAGTAGGGGGGTGAAGCCAATTTGATCACTTTTTGCTAACAGTTAAATGACAGGACATTTTATTTCTATAGAAACATAGACCTTTGGTCTTTCAAAATGCCTCCATTGACCCTTCTGTTGAAATTACGGAATTGCTAAATGATTTTCTATTTTCCCCACGTCAATTTCTTTTTGACATGGAGAACTTCTTCTATAATTTTAATGTGCAGAGACAGCAATTCAACAATTTAACAGTTTCTGAAGAGTCATTCTGCAAATTATTGATCATTAAATGGTCAGAAAAGCAGCAGTGCATCAGGATAACCCAAACTCTGGGTTCTCATAAAAATCAAACATGGGTCTACATGAAGTCATTTCAGACTGAATGCCTAGCTTTGGAAAAAATAATTCTGCTCCAAGATAAGACTGGTAACTCTCACAGCGAAGAGTGACTGTGACTGGCAGCACAGAATTACACCCGGACAACATAGCATGGAAAGACATGAATGGAGACAGACAGCAACAGCTCAAGGAGTGTGTCCTGAAGGCAGATCCTGGGAAGCGTTGGGAATGATGTGACTCAGTGGGGAACCCACAGTGGGTGCAGCTCAATGAAGACAATGCCTGGAATGGCGCTGCATGGAAAAACATGGGCAGGGAATAAGAGAGCAGAAAGGACAGACAAGGCCAGAGAGACAGACCAGAACTCTGGGAAAAACTCACGGAACCATGATCATAGAGCAAAGAGGTTTCCAGGAAATCGCAGGTGCAGGAACAGGGTTTCATGGGGATGCAGGTGTACTGAAACAAGCGAACCCGGAAAGGCAGAACAGCCATGGGGCGGGACCCAGAGAAAGTGTCCATTCTTAGGCATCACATAACCCTTAGACCAGGGTAATTTTGGGCTCCACAGGCTGGGTCACACTTGGCTACCAACTGATTTATAGTAATACCAGCCATTCAGATAGGGAGGCATACCATGGGGAGCCTGAAGTGTCAGAAGGAACATAGCTGGCTGGTACCACTAACCAGGGAAGTACGACTGAGCAGGATCCACCTGACAACTTCTATGATAGGACACAGCATGCGACAAGGATGACTAGGAGGAATCAGGCGGAGTCACAAGGCAACCAAGTGCCAAGCAAGGTGACTAAGTAACCAGGTGTGGCACCAGGAAACTAGGTAACAAGGTGGAGAAGCCAGGAAACAAGGAAGTGAGGGCACCATAACCACTTTGTTAACTAAAATAACTGTCCATGCACCTGCATTACCCATGACAGTTGAATGTAGCTCACATGGAGTTTTCTGCCTCTTGTATTGTGTTGGGCTTAACTCAAACTAAGGGTCAGAGTCTCATGCCTTGTTAACCTAATGCACACATCTCATGAAAGCTTTTGGAAACCAGAGCAGAAGTGATATCTCACTACTGTAGCTGACAAAAATCACACTGACTTCAGAAGGTCTAGGAAAAACACGTTTTCTTCTAACATTCTTGTGAAGCATTAACGGAGTAATGTTCGATTGTGCCAGGACACTAGAACACTGAATTACATTGCTCCTACATTGTTCCTGTTGACAGCAAAGCTGTGGGCTCATGTGATATAACAAGATTGCAAAAGGTCAGGAGAACTACCAAAGTTAGAAATGAATCCCAAGATTATGGGCAAACTACTGATTAAAAAGAATAAATCTTTTCCACATCTCACCAAATGTTAATTGCACAAAATGTTGAGTGTTACGATATTGAGCAATTAAATGTTATCTTCTTCCATGCCCTTATGTAAAGCTTCAACAGAAAGCCTTACATAATCTGGTTATGTCTTGTAACTGACTAAAACAAGTAAATTGCCTGCCCGTTTTATCCAATGCTGAAATATGATAATTATAGGTTGGCATGGTGTCAACGTATGCATAAATAACAAATGGCAAAACTTATATTTTCTTGTATAATGTATTGCTGCATTGGATATTAAGTACAGAAGGTTGCTCTGAATAGTTTCTTTACTGCCTTTAGACATTAAAGTTATTTGCAAGTGCTGTGCCATTACATTCTCCAGTGCTGAAAGAACAGGGAGGTATGATGATATTTGACGTTTTTGGTGTTTAAAATACTTTAAGTTTATAGTTAACCTTTTGGTTTTATTTCATTTTTTTTTGTCTATAAATATTAAACTGTTTTTTTTCTACAAGAGTTTTCATCTTTCACAAAGACAGCAGACTTCCTCTATACAACTTACCACAATAGTATTTCCCCTTTCTAAATGTGTTATTTGTTAGATGTCTGCAAAACAGAAATTTTACAAAATTACTGACCTTCATGACATACTTAGGATTGACAGACAACATGCACTGTATAGTGTTTTCATTTAAGCTTTTCTTTACTTATGTGTTTGTTTAGGGCTGTAGCCCAAAATTCCACAGAATTCCTTACCCACTGAACTACACATTGCCCATGTACTCCTTAAACTGATTGGTTAACAGTGAGCCTCATCTGGTGACTTAACTCCTGCTTCACTGTTAGGAACCAGCAAAACTTCAGCCACTGAAGTGATCAATCTCACTTTCTCTCTTGCCATTAATCATCAAGAAAATCCCAAGGGATGAGAAACGAGTGATCCATTCTGTTCTGAAGGAGAATCATGGCATGGAATTTGGCATCAATTCTCACCCACACCACTTCACACTTGACACAAACAACAACATACTTGAAAAGACTCAAAAATATATTGCCTAGCTCACCCTAGCAAAAGAAGGGGGCAAACAGTTATTTTGGGCCTTTCATTTCAAGTCTTGTGGCAATTTCTGGCCGTGAATTTGTATTATTATTAAACTCTTATTTAACCGGGTTACAGTTTCAGTGAGATTTACCATCTCTTTTACAACACAGACCTGGCCAACAGAGGCAGGAATAAGAAGTTTCAAACAAAAAAAAAAAAAAAACATTGGTGTCTTAGTTGACCCAGACCTGTCCTTAAATGCTCACATCAGCAATATCACTAAAACAGCTTTTTTCCATCTA